>VDFB02054991.1:0-48820 GCA_007258455.2 Sequoia sempervirens
TTCCAAGTTGATTGTTGAAAGGTTGATGGCTTAGAGAGATTATCTTTGAGGAATAGGGTGGTTTTATGGAGGATCGACAAATTCTGGATGGGGTGGTTATTGTTGCTAAGACCATTCATTTTATGGCATCCTTGAAAGAAAAAGGCTACGTTCATCAAGCTAGATATGGCAAAGGCCTATGATAGAGTGAAGTGGTCCTTGTGAAAAATTCTTATTGCTTTTGGTTTTGCTGAGGAGTGGGTCCAATGGGTTATGTGTTGTGTTACTTCCACTTCTTTCTCGATGTTGATAAATGGTGAGCCTTCTTCTCTTTTTAGTGCTTCTAGAGGCCTTTGTCAAGCGGATCCTATCTCTCCCTATTTATTTATTCTTCTTGCTGAAGGCCTAGGGAGACTGGTGAAATGTAATGTGGAGTTGGGTTTTATCTAGTGATGGGGGTGGGGGAAATGGTTTGCCTCCTCAACCTCACCTAAAATTTATGGATTACATTTCCTTAATGGGTATGGTTAGGATCAGAGAAGCAACGAATTCACACAAGGTTTGGATATCTATCTTGTTGCTTCTAGTCAAAGGATTAATGAAGATAAATCTTCCATTTTCTTCTTCAATAATCCAAGGCTTATTCATCAAAGGATTGCTCATATCTTGAGGTTTCAAATTGGTTCTCTCCCTTTAATTTATCTTGGTATTCCTATCTTTGTTGGTAGACTTCCCAGGGAGTTGTGGCAGAATATTCTAGACAAGTTTTGTGTGAAGGTTAATCATTGGACTCATAGATGGTTGTCCTTTGTTGGCCATGTTTGGCTACTAAATTATGTGGTGCAAGCTCTTCCTATTTATAGGTGCATGCTACAGGTGGCTCCAGTTGGGTTTGTGAAAGATTTGGACTCTCTCGCTAAACAATTCTTATGCGTGGGTAGCTTGTCCTCTTCCAAGTGGAGCCTGGTAAAGTGGGATATTGTGTGTAGACCTAGGTAGTTTGGGGGTCTTGGATTATGGAAATCAACTTGGTCTGAGTTGGCATTGGCTACAAAACTTTACTGGAGGTGGTGTGTGGAGTAGGATCATATTTGGGCTAGAATTTTATCCCACAAGTACCTTCTGATGGTTTTGAAGGAGGAGCTTCCTAGGTATCCTTTGGTGGGGAAGGGTTCTATGATTTGGGGAACGCTTAAGAAATGGGTTGTACTGATCAAGGAGGGCCTATTTTGGATATGTAATAGGGGGCTAAGGATCTCTTTTGGTCTGATTCTTGGGATGGCTTTTCCCCAATTTTGATCCAATACCCTAATTTGGTAAGTATTTGTCAACGCTTCTTGGAGGCTAGTTGGTCAAAGATGAGTGATTTTAAAATCTTTTATCCTTGTGGGTAGATGGAGGTGGCTAGGTGGAAGGATCCTTGCGATTGGCATGTTATCGGGTTGGAGGTGGACTGTGTTGAGCTTCAAAATATTTTGGATAGTAGACAATGCAATTCCCTTAGGGATAAGGATATTCCAACTTGGAACCTGAATCCTAAGGGAGCTTTCACTATGGCTAGTGGATATTAGGAGTTGTTTTTTCATAAGTTTGGGGGGGTGGAGGTCCCTTGGTAGAAACATGTGTGGAACAAGTTTTCATGGCCAAAGTGTAATTATTTTGTGTGGACTCTGGCTTCGAATAGATGTTCAACTTGGGATAATCTTCTAAAGCGAGGATTTGAGGGTCCCTCTATTTGTGTTATGTGTGACTACAGTGAAGAAGATTCTTCCCATTTGTTTTTCTTTAGTCCTTATTTTATGTTTCTCTAGTATTTGTGGTGGGGTGTTTGGAAACATCCATGTGTTCATGCTTCTTCCCTTGTTGAGTTATGGAGCAATCTAGGAAGACCCCTCTTCCCAAGCATCTTTCCTCCAAATTGTGTGGTGCATTGGTCCTACATTCATCCTTTGGAAAATTTGGTTGGAAAGGAATCGTAGGATTTTTCATGGGGATAGGTTGATGGTTCAACAGGTTTGGCACAAAATTGTTGGTATGATCCAAGAGATGGTGGAAACCAAATGTGAAGTGGCTTTTTCATTTGAAAGAAGTGATGATGAGATTGTGAATAAATTGGGCTTACAGGGGCTGACTTCAGTCTATGCTTGTGTCAGAAGAGGAAGGGGGGCTAAAAAGAAGGCTCAAAGTGTTGGAAGATTGTTGCCTCCTCCAAAGGATTTTTTGAAGATTAATACAGATGGTTCCTCTAGGGGTAATCCTGGGCCTACTGGGATTGGTGGAGTTGGCAGAAACCGTTATGGTTTGATTATTTTATTTTTCTCCATCCATAAAGGGCGACATTCTAACAACTTTATGGAGGGGTTGACGATTCTCTGGACCATTGAGCGTGCTTGTGCCTTGGGTTGGCGTAGGATTATCTGTGAATCTGATTCATAGATTATTGTTAATATGTTGCACAAGAAAAAGGTGGATGAGGTTAATTGGCAGATTGTTTTGGTGGTTCGTAAGATTTTGCAGAGGTGCTCTACGTTGGAAGTGGTGTCTTTTACCCACATCTCGTGAGAATGGAATAAGGTTGCTGACTGTTTGGCTAAGTGGGCTTCAGAGCATGTGGATGATTGGAAGGTTGAGGGGTAGGGACAATTATCCCCTAATTATTGTCATGATTTAGAGAGGGTCATTGCTGAGTATATGGAGGGATAAGATGTCGGTGGTTGTATGGATGGTGGTTTTTATTTTGGATGGTTGTTCTAATGTTTTCCTCTGTGGGAGCCTATGGGTTCCTTGATCCATATGTACTATTAATTTCTTGATTTCAATAAAAATTTTACCCCTTTTATTTTAAAAAAAGGGTTACCATATGTTTAAATTATGTGATTGCAAAATCAACAATAAGTGATAAATCAACAAACCATAGATAACTCGAGATATTTGAGAAAAAACCCTACACAAGAAAGAGTACAAGTATGTTTTAATCTTCGAAGGAGAGATATATCCACACACTAACACTTTGATAGATTCCAACACTCTAGTAGCACTTGTATACATATAAAATAATCCCATTAAACTTATATCTCATATCTCCAATATATAGAGAGAAATGGGAGAGGAATACCACAAATAATTCCCAAAAATAATGTACCATCAAACCATGATAAAGTGGAAAAAAATCCACCTCCAAAATGAAGAGGCTCTTTTGAGAATAGTAAATATAACTCTCAATGAGCCATGAATAACAAAATAACCTCCATAGTAATAATAAATAACATCTTTGACTTGTAACTCCTTCATAATGGACCACATCCCAAATTAGGCATCCAAAATCATCACCCAACTCATATGAGACCCATCAAAAATATTCAAGATACTCCACTACTTAATTATCATACCCAAGTTTTGCTAAAAATAGGTTTTTTACCACCTCCTCCAACTCCACCTTCTTCATGAATGCAATAACAACTAATTCCAAGTTTATCAAGGAATCTAAATTACATTACTTTTTAATTAAAACCTATGTGTACAAGGGCACATTTTAAGAGTGTTGGAGACACACAAATAATACATAAGATTGTAAGGTAAATGACACATTAATCCTACTACACTAGACACAATTGTAGTTGCATAGACATATGCATAACTATAATTTAGTCCTAAAGGGACAAAGCTTAAAGTTTATCAATAATGAATTAGGCTACAAGATGAATACAAAACATTAAAAAACTTAAAATTAAATAAAATCACACAAAAAAAAAACATTAAATTTGGCATCTAAATAGAAAATTATTAAATAAAATCACACAAAAAAAAAACATTAAATTTGGCATCTAAATAGAAAATTACTCTATAAGATGATTTGATATGTTCAAAAACATACTATGGGAATGAATGTCAAAATAGACATAATTTGTAGTGTCAAAATTATAAGATATCCAATTTTTTAAATTACAAAAATGGACTCCAAATGTTACAAACATGATATGATTGGAAAGAGGATAGATATAGGAGGTAAAAATAATAAAAAAATTAACTAGGTTTGATCACATGTAAAAAGCAAATGAAAGGTACAAGGAAAACTAGGGTTAAAACTATACTTTTGAGAGTAAAAATAGGTTGTGGGAGAGGGTAAATAATTAATCAAATGAATTTTAAATTTAACAATCATAATATATATCTAGCGAGAAGTGAAATGGGAGGTATAAATAAAAAAAAGGATTGGGATCAAATCTAAAAATCAACTAAAGGGAATAGTGAAAACTAGGGTTTTACAAGGAACAAGTGAGTGTTGGTGAAAGGCATAAAATAAAATGAATTCCAAATGTAAAAAAAAGGAGTATGTATATGAAGGGTAATGAAATGAGAGGTATAAATTAGTAAAAAAATTATTGAGATCAGATCTAAAAATGAATTGAAGGAGTAAGTGAAAGTTGGGGTTTTAGAAGATGAATTGGAAAAAAAAGGAGAAGAGCTATGTAATGAGAAAAGAGAGAAATAAGAGTTCATGATAGTTATGCCAAGCCTTCAAAAAGATACAAAATGACATCCAAAAGCTCTATGGAAACACTCCAATGGGAGAGAATTTCTCTAAAAGATCCTAAAATTCCTCTAAGATGGCTCCACGAGAAGAAAATGAAAGAGGAATTGTGAACTTATATGTATTGAAAAGGGGAAGGGGAGGGCTCCTTTTATAAATTTTTGGAAGGAAGATTGGTAAGGAGAGGATTTTATTTATTTTTAAATAAAAGAAGATAAGGAGGGAAAAATATAATTAAAATGAGGCTAACATGGTTAAGAAGAAGGGGAAATTAATTGACAAAGGAAAATTAAATAAATGGTGAGAGTAAATTAATAAATGATGAGTAAGGTCATGAGAAATGATAAGTTTGGCTTAGGAGAGGAAAAAATGGGGTCAAAATAGTTTAAATGGGAAAGGGTTAAAATAGGCAAAAAAAACATAACAATAGGATTGCAAAGCATGCATTTTTTAATATTACACCAACTAGTGAGGTTCTTTTAAGAGCCTTATTAGATTTAATCTTCAAGTATGATTCATACTTAGGCTTCTTATTATATGTCTTCAAAGATTCATGAAACTTCCACAAAGAACTAAAGCTTTCTATATTTGTATAGTGTTTGGTGACATGACACCCATAAGGGTAATTAATGTCATTGTCAACCTAAACCTCCCTTAGATTGGGATTATTCATGATATTTTATATATCCTTCATCCATGATAGTTTATATATCCTTCACTCTTTATAAAATGGTTTGAACAACACTCACACAACCACCTCTTGCGACACAATATAGTGGCATTTTATTGGCCTTATCTAAACCATTACAAAGAATCCATTTATCTTTCTATTCATGTTTTATCATGACTAACTTTTCACTTTAGCAAGGGTTGTGTGTACTCAATGTCTCATTAGAATTATAAGAAAAAAATATAGAAGAGGGTACTACAAATAACACATATTTTTTATTTTACATAAAAAGTATTTGCACACTCATTAATATTCAACATTGAATGGTCTCATCTCATAGTGCAATGGTTAAGTGGTGGAGTTTTTGTTGTGGCCACCAGGGTGCCTTGATTGTGGTCTCCATGTTGACTCGGGCCAGGCTAAAAATTCTTGATGTAACCAATCAAAAAATATTCAACATTGAAAGATATAATGTTTTGTGTTTGAAAATAAAAAATTATACCATTGTACACTAAATTTTTTTCCCAACTTTTCTAATTTATTCTTTTAAGTCCTTCAAAATTCCCACATCCACTTTTGATACAATAATCCCCTCCATCAAGTTTGTACTATTTTCTAGTTGATCACTATGATGCTAAAAATGATGTACCAATTTTTTTCTCATCACTTTGGAAGGAATGTTGAGATGCCTACCATCTATAAGTATGCTTTCCAGGAGGTTAAAACACACTTTTTAAATTCCCTCAACTAATCACATGAACCAAGCTCTTTGATAAATCCCATTATTTCTTCATTTAACACAAATATAAGGAAGGGTTTTGGTGAATATTTCATGTTGCTTCGTAGGAATTATCTTGCTGACGAGGGGTTAATAGGGGGTCTTAGACAAAGGTCAAATCCTGTGAATTATGATTCTCTCAAGCATAATGAGGAGTTGTGGGAGCTGTTCAAAATGGTGGGCTTCACCCCTTTTTTCAATCTATGTAGGGCTATAATGATGCCCTAACTTACAAGTCCACAAATTCTTGGAGCAACGACAAAGTTACAATTGGTGGCTTGTATTTTATAGTTTTCACTAAGTTGATTGTGGAGGTGACTGGCCTGAAGTATGAGGGAAAGAAGATAGTAAAAAAGAGCTCAAGTAATTATCAATATTTCACTAACAAGTTCTTTTAAGCTAACAAGAAGACTAAAAGATTTCAAATTGGGTATGCAAGGTTAAAGATCCCTCCTCCCTATCATAATGTTAGTCTACATATTATGAGGTAATTTACTCTTGAAGGGCATTATATGATGGTTCATAGGTACTTTTTCCCCCATTTTAAACCATGTTCACCATAATGATAAGATAAACCTTCCTTCTTCTTTTTTGTTTTCCTCTCTCCAGCAAAACATGGAGCATGACACTAATCCTCCTTTACATCAGGGCCTTATTAGGGCTCTTTATTAGTTTTTTTTTCCATCACCCCTCAAA
The DNA here is from genome assembly GCA_007258455.2 of Sequoia sempervirens. NCBI lineage: Eukaryota > Viridiplantae > Streptophyta > Pinopsida > Cupressales > Cupressaceae > Sequoia > Sequoia sempervirens. The sequence continues at coordinate 6,655 of VDFB02054991.1, forward strand.
AGAATCTACTTGTTAATCTTGTTTAGCATACTCCATCCTTGAAGAGTCTAAGCGGTTTGAGCTTATTGATAGCCAACCACATTTAATTGCAGAGTGTTGAAGCCAAATAAAAACAAAATTTCCCCTTCTCCCACGATTGACCCTTCCTCTGATGAACTCCTTAAAATTACCCCTATAAAATTAAAAACCTCCCCCTTTACCCTTGGGCTGGCTAAACAAAGGAATATAGAACCTAAGGAGGCTAAAAAGAAAAATCTCATTATCATAATTTCAGATGACCAAGATGTCAGTCTAGAAAGTGACACTATTCTTTCTGGAGGTCAAAGGTTTGTATGACTTGCTAAAGTTCCTTCTAAGGGGAAGGAAACTAATAAAAAAGGTAAGAAGGTTGATGAGGAGGAGGGTTTTGAAACTTCTAAGGAAGATTTCATCCTTGATAGTCTAGGTGAGACTGAAGAGTCAGAGGGCGAGGATGGTATTGATTATGAAGTGGAGGAGGAGGATTTTCAGGAAGAGGACTATAATATTGATAAGGATGGTGTGTAACATACCCAAATTTTACTCAATAGTTTTCACCTAATTTTTAACTCAGAAAGTGAATAACACAAGTTTCCAAAAGATAGGAAATGATTTTTTTTCCTTTTCAATAACATAATTGCACATTGCATAATAATTTCCACATGCCATTGCATAAATGAAATAACATTACATAATTCAAAATAAATGAAACTCATATTTTCAAATACAGATTATAGTTGATCCATGATCATGTTCATATACCAATTCATAACTTACAAGAGTTCAAGGTCAATTTGTCCTCATCTGGATCACAATTCTTCTAGTTCACAAGCCTTGGCTGTCGTCTACAAGAGGGAGAGCATCACCCAAGCGCTTTTCCTCTAACCACGGACTTAAGCGATCCCCCACACATCTTCCTAACTGAAAGTAGCCCTAACCCTCAATGAATATTTCGGTATGGAAACCTCTAATAATGCACATCTGAGTATCTAGTGTTGTTTCCTACATAACTAGTACAACCATACAACTATGGATACTCTCCAACCATGCATGACACTACTGACTAGCTATGCAATCTCGGAGCACAACTTGAATCAGCAAAGTGTAAGCAACAAATTTTACACCTACTCTGGCCAGAGTTTTATATATATAATAAATCCACTTTTTTATGAAGCGGTGTCATATGTTCACCCACCCTTACTCAACTTGGAAACTCTACTGACCTATGGTTAAATCTTCTCTTGGTTCACCCCCAAGGTTAACAATCACAGACAAAATTTCATTCAAAAGTGACGACACACTAATATTGATTTAATATACCAAATAGGTTTGACACATTCTCTTTAATACCCTGTTACATACTTGTAACAATCTGGGACTAGAAACTGCCTCTTATTCAAGTTCTTTCTTTATAACCATGAGAGTAACAACTCTCCTAGTTTATGCATAATTAGTTAATACTGATGATATAATACTATTGGTTAGACACACCTAGTATCAATCTAAAGTACTTATAATGTGTTGATTATGAATAATAATCTAGTATTAAACTTGATTTGAAGATTACTTCTTCGAATTAAGTTTCAAACTCTTTGTAGTCATACCTAGAATGGCTTCATCCACTCAAGACGTGATAAGCAATTTGGTTATTCATGGCATTAAATACCATTTAATTTGATTTGATATAATATCTTATTTTCATAGTAATGTCCCATAATAAGTTAGCATGATAAGCTATTTAACTTCTAATAACTCAACTAAAAACCATTCAACTAATCTCTAGATTCCTTGTGGGTTCCTTCCAAGCTATCCCTTTCATAATTTATTTAAGATTCCTATGTTTGCATGTACATAGACATTCATAGATCTTTTCCTTCAATATGACACATATATTCACATGTTTATAGGTATGATAAGTTGTTATCCAATTTGGAGAACATTTTCTACTTGAGAGGAGTCTATGCTTTCTTAAAATCTTCTCAAATTATGGCTTTGGTTTGCTGAGACATAAAGTCCTCTTCTTTAAGATTAGATTACCATGAATAGGTATAGACTCTTGGTCAAAATATAAGATAATGTCATTCAAAAGACAATGAGGACATATTGACTTCTAATATGTGTTCAAATCCTATTGTTGAATATCAATATAAACTCATTTAAACATTATAAATACAATACTATATTAATATGAATAATATCATATACCCTACATAGCTTCCCTTGCTATGTTCTTCTAATGAGCTGGTGGTTTGGGTTTCACACAACTTTAGAGAGAATTAACCTTCCAATGGTTTTGCTTTCTCTCGAATATATTCATACATAATGCTTATAATCATGTAATGCCTCATAATCTAATAATGTAATTTTAGATAACTACTTATCATGCTCTTCTCATTCCCTAATCCATTTTGTCTCTTGTATTTCTAATTTAGCTCTATGCATAGACAATTTAGTTATTTGTGCATGCACTCACATGCTATCTAATAGCATTAATATGCACACAATGAAAGAATAAGCTATTTCAAACAATACTAAAGCTTGGTTTTAGAATTAAAATAAGAAAGAGAAAGAGATATATCAAGCATGCCTAGATTAAAATAGCTCCTACAACTCCTTGCTTCAATACTCAATGGATTAGCCTACGACCTTCTCTATTCTCAACTCTCAAATATACCGCCACTCTCTAATGACAAAGTGAATGCAAAAAATGAATTGAAAATGAACTACGAATGAACAAACTTTCTAATCTCTCTTGATAATTCAAAATACAGATTTCCAAATATACTTGCTCACACTACATTATCTCCTCACAATCTCACATCTATCCTATGCTAAAAGAATACAATATGAATGCACCAAAAATAAATAGAAAAAATATGACTAGTTGCATCCTTTTATAATGAAATGGAGAAGTGGTTGATCCCTTTAAGATAGCTAAGCCTTGCTTATTTGTTGCCATCTCTAAAACTTATTTTCTAGCCATAACAACTAGTTATGCAATTTTCAGTTGCAAGCATGAATCAAAAACCAACTCTATAACCTTCCAAATTGACTTGGTTTGTTGGGTGCAACCTTCTTACTTGCTAGCAATTTTTAACACAACAAAAAAGGTCTTGTAAATGGCACGTATAAGTCCCAATCAAATGCAACTTTTACCTCTTACTTGGTCACCCAAAGTCGTGGGCTCCAAATAGTTATATCACATTCCTTTTACCTGGTTAAAGCACACCTTTTACATGCCACATAATAGTGTTTGAAACTCTATTTAAACTTTGCCTCTATCATGGCACTTTTGCCATATATTCTCTTACAAGATATGGTGCCAATGTTGGTGGCCTTTATTATTTTAAACAACCATTACAAATAGTTTCCACTCTTGCCTTTGCATGGCATATATACCGCCATATCACGTGGCAAATTTGTCACTAAAATGGCTATCACATTATTAGTTTTAATAATATATATATCAATATATATCCATTATAATATATATACTCATAGTATATACATATTAATATATATAGGCGCCATTCAATTAAATATATATATATATATATATATTCAAATACACGTTAATGCAATGTATGACATTTATGAGAGTTTTATCTTTTTAGTTTGATTTGATTACATGATCAAGGTGGATCAAAGATGACCAAAAAATAGTTTTTACCTATTGACCAAAAGCTTATCAAATTTTAGGTTTAGCACCTATCGACACAAAACTCAGATTGACTTGACAAGGTTCCCTTATTATGTGCAATGAGTGTGTATCAACTCAAATAGACATACCAATGGTTTGACCATACCAACCTCCTCTCCTAGGTGATACTCTCACTCCCCCTCTGTAGGGTTCGAACCTTTCCTGCATCCAACTTAGAGCAACATGTATGTATTTAGATGATTACATATAAATCACATTAATCATATATCATAAGTATCAATAAAACATTTAAAAATTAATTTATCATAATGCATATTTATACATTTCATTCATCCATTGAATGTCATCAAGACATAATCTTGTATTTAAAATCATATTTACTCATAAAGGTAAAAGTAATTTGGTAATTTAGAAACAGGGTGTAGCATGGTGGTAATGAGGTGGATGGTGGAAATGAAGTTAGAGAGGAGAAAGAGTCTGAGGAGGATGATACGATTGAGGCTAGAAATGAGAACCCAATGTCCAAGGATGTGAAGGACACTGTAACACAAAACTCTCCTATGCAGGAAAATACTAATGATGGGGATTTTAATACCCTAAGTTCCAAGATAGAAGCCCTCAATGTTTGAATGGCTCAAATGGAAAGGCAGCTTGGTGAGGATACTAGTTCTAAAAGGTTTAAGGAAATGGATGAGGCTATAAAAATATTAGTGTTGTGGTGGATGGCATTATGAAAAAAAGTGGTGATGGGCACTATTTCTGGGAAGGCAAAATTAGGTAGTAAAAGAAAAAGGGGAAATCTCTTCAAAAGACTGAAGCTAATTCCAAGTCTTACAGTCTAGATACCCAATAGTCCTCATTAGAGATGATACCCTTCAATGACACACGAAGTGATTGTAAGAACAGGGTGATAAATGAGAGTTGGTCAGATGTTGTGGCAGATCTTCAAGACAATTGGAGTCTTATTAAAGACTCTTAATCTGCTATTTTTTTCTCTATGTTTTTGTTTTATTTAAAACTCTATGGTTGTAGTGCCTTTATATGTATGGTTTTTAGTATTGTTGTTTTAGTCTTAGAATGGTTTAGTATATTACCTTATGTTGGTCTTAGTATGACTTTGTAGTATGTTTTAAAGACTATGGTTAATGGCTAGTGGCCTCTGGTTAGTTTTGTTGTGGATATGGTTTTTGGTTTTGATAAGTGGATTGTGTGCCCTAATCCAAATCTTGCTACTAGTCTATATGCCTTACTTGATGTTCCAATTAGGTTGTTAATGTTGTTCTAGTCCTTTGTTGTTCTGATTGGTTGTTATTTTTCCAGTTTGTTTTGATGGGTTGTTCTGCTCTGTTGTAAGCTTTGTATGGGATCGGGGCCCTTCCCTACTTATCTAATAAAAAAAATATAATAGGATTTTAAATCTATAACATAAATAACTCATGAAATGGAGAAATCTTCACAAAATACTCTAGTTTTAATGAGTATCAACCCTTTGAATGGATTAGTTGGATTCTTGAATGTTTGTGGACTATGATCAAGTTTCTTAACAGGAATTGTGAACTTCCAAAATAGTCACATCTATAGATTAATGTGAATCATGTACAACAACCATCTCTTTTTTAAGGAATACCAAAATTACTGAAGATAAATTTAGAGAAATTTAGCATGTGACCATAAATACTTAGAAAAACTAAGACACACCTTAACTATTATCTTTCTTTACATATCCCAAATTTTATCTTAGATCAAAACATGTCAAAACTATATTATATTAAATAATAAGCTTACATTTAAGTCAAGGTAAATTTTTATAGAAGAAGAAAATCCCAAAAAAATTAGGCAATTGTTTTTTCAGTGTTACCTCAAGTTTATGGGATGGGGACAACAGTATGAGTCCCCAAGTTTCTGATTTTTCAGGCCAAATTTGGGGATGGCGGTGGGACGACTATATAAAATATAGAAAATTTTAAAATATATAGGGAAACTTTAAATATTCATATGAAAACATGGATAAAGCATGCATGTATACATTATAGAAACTTAGCTTATAACATTTGTGTTAAGAATTCATTGTGAATATTCAATATGCATTCAAAATTCAGAATTCATTATGTGATATTAAACATAGTACACTGTTGTTGTCCCTTGTCCTCGGAACGTTTTCGGGATGGGGACGAGTGGGTTTAGACCCGGGGATGCGTCCCTAGGTAACACTGGTTTTTTTTAGTTGTTAAAGTTTTAAACTTCTTATGACTTGCCAAAGTAATTTATTTGCAACATAATGAATCATACAATTTTTATTGCTTGATATATAGTTCACATGATGGAAAGGGTCCATCCAACCATAAAGATAGAATAATAAGAGATTAATTTTCTTAGAAAAAGCATTTGGGAAAAAAAGGAAAAGGAGGCAATGCCCTTGAACACACCATAATTTTTTTATAAAATAGGCATCCATATACTAAAAATTAAGGTTAAGTTATTCAAGTTTTTGAAGCTAAAATGTAACAACGAAACCCAATAAAATAATTATATTAGGTATTGATTTACATTAACAATGTGAGGTTTGAATCTTCTTATGAAAAATTCTTTCCTATTCGCTATTTATAAACTTTATAGTATAAAAGTGGAAAGTAAAAACTAAAGTCATATGAAAAAAAAAGAGAAAAAAAAAATCTTAAACAATGATCAATATCCAATAGTAACTCAATCAAAAGAAAAAAAACCTTCAATTATGAGTTTATTTATTTGGAGTGGAAGAATTGATTAGTCTTTGGAAACACTCATTCTTCATCTTTGCCTCATCTCCAATTACCCATTGAAAAGTTATTAAGAGAAAATAATTTAACTTTGTTGCATGTAAACATAATTTAAGTGAATCATGGTGAATAATCTATTGACCAAATTAAGTACAAACAATTTTTTTCTATTGCATTGAGATTTTTAAGCTTTAAAAATTAATACCACAATAAAAAATAATTCTTTATAAAATTTTGAAATACTATTTTAAGAATTTAAAAATTAATCATATATTTGAGAGTTTTGAAGCAGGCTTCTAGGAACGTCTGCAAACCAAAAAAACACCTTCAGAAAAGAGAGAAACAACACACGAAGAGGCTCTTTCACCAAAAGTGAAAAACAATTAATTGAGATGAAAAATATCGTACAAGAGCCTTGCTTATATAGGCAAGGTGAGAAATAGGATTATACAAGATCATGACAAATGTCTTAATCTTATCACATGAGACAACTAAGTCATAACAACCTAGAACACAAACATTAAACCCTCAAGGAAAAATATTAAATGTATGAGAGAATTATTAAATGCCTAGATAACTACAAGCTAATTAATGAGACATGGCCCCATTAATACTAGTTTCTAGAATTCCACTTAGGAACTAACTCCTAAGTAAACTTATTAATGATGTGAATAGGTCCTCACTAAGAACTAGTTAGGAAATAAACCCATTGACACTAACACCCCCCCATAAGTGCAACTTGGTAGTATAGTTATTATACAAATGATACAAAGATGCAATGATGGGTCCCGACTACAAGGCCATGTTAGGTACCCATGTACAATGCAAAAAAAAAATTCTCTCACAAACGTAGAAAAGGATAAAACCTAATGGGACGAAACTTCTCCCCAAAAAAGAGAAAACAAGATGGACTAAGAATCCTCCAAATGATACAAAGATGCAATGATGGGTCCCGACTACAAGGCCATGTTAGGTACCCATGTACAATGCAAAAAAAAAATCCCTCACAAACGTAGAAAAGGAGAAAACCTAATGGGACGAAACTTCTCCCCAAAAAAGAGAAAACAAGATGGACTAAGAATCCTCCAAAACAATGTCCCAAAAAGAATAAGAACATGAAGAACATCACTTAAGGATGAAGAAGTTGCAAACAATTGTCTAAAGATGGCTACTATAGTGCTGAAATTGTAGAACCTCCTCTGAAAATAGTATGATCATGATCAAGAAGACAACAATCTACATGAGTGCCCCCAACGACACTACTCGAACAATGATTAGATGGCAAAAAAAGGAAAAACATCTATCAATCGAAGCTACAGATGGTGCATGAATATGCATGAGTGACCCCAATGACACTACTCAACCAATGCAAGTTGAAAATACGGGTGCCAATAGTTTGAAGAACACTGATCAAACGAGGATAAAAAGTTTCCTCCACAAAACAGGAATGCAAGATTTTTCATATGGTAAATGCTCCATCTCATCGAAGTGCATGGATAACTAGTTGCAACATCTGCCTAGTACATAGGAACAAGTACTAGATACATAGATCACTCCAAAGTGAAACCAAGGAAGCATTAACACGAATAGTATAATACCCCCAATAATGCTAACTTGGGAGAGGCATGACAAATCCATTGAAACTTTGTGTATCACCATGTAATGCATGAAGGAGAAGAAACAACATCTAAAAGTGCACAAGAAAGTACCTACAACTGAAAAAGGGTGTGCAAAAACAAGGCACACATGCATGAGGCAAGAATCACATGGATTCATTGTTGCCATGGAGGGACTCTCACTTGACAAAGGTGTGATGGAAAATAACAAAGGCACTACACAAACCCCCCATGGCATTTTATAATACAGTGCGAGTACAAAATATGACACAAAATTATGTGCAAAATCCTCAAAATACATGTACAATAGTGTGACTTTATTTCAATGCATTTACATATAAGAAACTACTTACAAATGATGCTCAAAATGTTCACAAAGGACAAAATACTAGAAATACATAGCCCAAATGAAGTGCAGAGAAAATTCAAACCTAATGCAAGCGAAAAAAAGAAATAGTGCATGCACTGATGAATGTTCGCATCTGCCTCCATGATGAAAAGTAACCTCATATTTGTGTAGAGGATGAAATCAACTTTCCAATGATATAAAATTTTCAAAAAATGGATGTCATCTACTCAAGTTATGAATTCTTGAAAAAAGCTGAATTTAGCCTGTAGGAAACAGGTTTTCTAGCAAAAAAAAGTTTACTTTTGATTTGATTTTCGAAAAATCTACACACTTTGTGTACAAAATATAAGAAACACAGAAATATTTTGATGCTAAGAGTAAAATCCAAAATTATTTTTTTGATCTAGCAAGCAGAAGATGAAAAATAAATTTCTTTTGACCTTTCAACCTATACAAAAATGACGCACGACACTTTTTGGATAGTCGTTTCTACAAAATATACTCACTATCTACAAAATCTAGTAGATACCCAGATGATATTTTGACCCTGGCTACAAAACCCAGAAATCATTTTTTCTACAAATGAGTGGAAGCTATATTTTTGAAGCAAAAAAAAAAGAAAATAGCTCCAACAAAAGCTTTGATCTCACACATCTCTGGGAAACACTCTCAATGGAAGGCGGTTGTAGACGAACACTCTAATACCATGTTAAAGTAAGGAATGTCTGCAAACCAAAACAACACCTTCACAAAAGAGAGAAGCAACACATGAAGAGACTCTTTCACCAGAAGTAAAAATTAATGAATTGAGATGAAAAATAAAGTACAAGAGCCTTGCTTGTATAGGCAAGGTGAGAAATAGGATTAGAAAAGATCATAACAAGTGTCTTAATCATATCACATGAGACAACTAAGTCATAACAACCTAGGACACAAACATTAAACCCTCAAGGCAAAATGTTAAATGCATGAGAGAATTATTAAATGCCTAGATAACTACAAGCTAATTAATGAGACATGACCCCATTAATACTAGTTTCTAGAATGCCACCTAGGAAACTAACTCCTAAGTAAACTTATTAATGATGTGAATAGGTCCTCACTAGGAACTAGTTAGGAAATAACCCCATTCACACTAACAAATAGTTTACATAAATTTTGTGATAAAAATGTTATCATTATATTAATAAACACTTTCTATTATTTGAAATAACGTGAAAGCATATTTTTAGTCATACAAAAATAAAAATAACATTTAAACATATATATATATATAATTTATCTATATAACAAACTCAAAATATAATTATTTAATTAGTCGTCAATTATTAATGAAATAAAACTAAAATTCAACTTAATTTTTTCTTTTACATAAAAATAATATGTTTTAAATATATTATATATTATTTTATTTAAAATAGATAAACATAACTTTTAAACATACATGTATAACACCACACCAAACAAGGCCGCAATGCTGCGAAGTTTCTGCCAAATGTTGATAGAATAGTTTTGTTCTATGACTTGTATTTATTTAAGTAGTTGTGTTTAAGTAATAAGATACATAGCTCCTTCTATAATGACAACCAAATAGATAGACTATGTAGTTGATGGAAAAAGCAAATAGCATTTTAGAGTTCATATTTTGAGAGGGCGAGATTTATACCGATCTTATCCAGGTTTTAACATATTATATCTTTTTAAAATTAAAGGGACTGATTTTGGTACAATAGTTGAATAGTCAAAACTTGAAAATTCATGAAAAACATTATAGTTTCTTAGGTGTCAACACATATATGATACAAATGACTGTTGTTTAATACATTTTATTTGATCTAATATTAGTGTCACATCATGTAGACACTTGCCTCATCACTAATTGATATTTATTTTGGATTCACTACCATTGCATCTATATGGGATACTCTATCTTCACATGGTGGCTTGAACTTATGGTTTCTTTTTGTTACAAGAGTTCCCTTGGATATTCAATATTGTGATTTGGAAACTACTACTTATCTAGATCAAAACTATTTTCACCTTGAAATATTTGAGAAAATACATCATAATCAATGCATTCCTCTTTTTTCGTGAAATTGTATATAGATGCATCATATTAATATTTTTCATCTTCATATGACTGCAAATAATCTTGTTCATAAGTAAGTATGTCCTCTTGTCTCTTTAAGATGGCATTTGCATGTGCAAAATAAATAATTTTAGAACAAAGTAACTCAAGTTTTACCATACATTTTTCTATTCTATTGGAGAAGTGGAAACTTAGACAACTATATATGCTATTATGTCTTAATATTTCAATCTAAATAGAAAACTCGTAATGTAGGAAGATAACCAATTTGATAACATGAAATAATTTTCGACCAGTATTTTCACCTGTGACTAAACTAGTTGCTATTAGAAATAAAAATGGCTAAACCTCTAAGAGGAGAGCATATATATTGGTTGATGCACATTGCAACATGTCTCAAACAACAAAGACTCCAGAGCACTAACAGGATCTTGGAACTAAGTAGGACATCAAACCAAAAAATTCTTCACTAGTTGATGAGGAGCATAAAACTCCACACTATACAAAAAAAACATGATAATGTTATGTTGCAATTGAAAAAAACCTAACCATTTTTCTATCACTTCAAATGAGACAAAAAAGCGCATCTCCTTTGAGTTACCTTTTTTGTTTGTTACTAGCAATTATTTCTTAAAGATGGCAACTCTCCGTGATTATAATTTGATCTCTACAATGATGCAAAAAAATGGAATTGTACTTCATAAATGTATCGTTTCATTGTATTCATTTCATTTGGGCCTTTTTATTAATAAGAAAAAATATCTATTATGGTGCACCTCCAAGTGCATGTCTAGTTTGATACTTGTATAATACGAGAAATACAAATCAGTCGAAGGAATGTTGACATAAGAGAAATTTGAATGTGGATAGACTCAAGAGAAAGCTTATTCCAAGCATATAGGATTAAAAAAATGAATTTTACTATAGAAAAATAGAAAATGAATAAAGAAAAAGATTTTTTTACAAAAATAGAATAGTAAAGCAATGAAAAGACAACAAAAAAAAGAATAATGAAGCAAAATATACCATTCTAGGCCTAAATTTGGTAACACTTGGTTTACTCTAGATGTTGGTCATGAGGTCAAAATTTTTGGATGCATAATTTGTACAAAATATTAAGTTAAAGGAAAGAAATCCCTTAGTGGAAGTCCACAAGTGGTGTCTCATATGCCAATATAGCATTTAGAAAACCTTTACCTTTGCCTTTAAGAATGGTGTGAGAGGATAAAGCAAAAATGGGGCATTTTGGAAGAATTCTTACCTTCAAATAACATAAAGATTCTAGTAATAAGCAACTTTTCCTTAAGAAAAAAAGTTTGATCTTGCTAGACAGGCACAAGTAATTCATTGAAGGTTGGTTTGTCTTCCAAATTGGGATTAATTCATCTTAAATATATGGTTTTTCTATATACGGGTGGTATTAGAATAGGATTTTAGTTCTAGAAATTTGTGTTGAAGATTTTTTAGATTTTTTTTCAAAAATTTTGTAGTTCAGTTCAATTTATTTCATTGGTATCAAAGTTGCATATTTAAGAGTTTTACCAGTTATAATAGCAAGTTCTTGTTAGCAACATATCAATAGTATCAGAGATCATCAATCAAATTTGCATTTCACTACTCAGAATGTTCATTTCTAAATTACTTCATCTCAAATTGCATGTTCCTTTTTGTTGTGCAACCAATACATTAAATATGCATACTTATCAATACAAAAATTTAAATCTATTTTTCTAGAGAGGCCAGACCAAGGTGGATTGTCTAGGTATCCCAAACACAAATCTTTGGTAAACATAGTTTCAAGACCATGAGATTATGCAAAGCAACTTGCAGAAAACTATCATCTCTATTCTTGCATTTCCATCCTAGACATCTATATATGAACCCTTATTTATATGCCCATCTAACAATTGAATTTTTAATTCCATTTTAACATAGACTGTTGTCTAAGTGTTGTTGGAAGAAACAAGTTTTGAACAATGAATAAACCCTTATACCTTAGGTTGGGCATTTCAATTACCTTGCATACCAAAGTCAGTTACAGATTCATTGTATAAAATGGCTATGAGATGCTCCTATTTCCCATTCATTATCTATATACCCTAAATAAAAATCATAAAAATTATAGCATTGGTGTTTTCCCTTGGCTTCACTCAAGATTCTGTCCAAAAAGAAAATGTAGATAAATATGGTTCTGGGTGACTCTGCAAGCACTATCATTGCTTTCTATGTAATTACTATTAATCACACAACCATGTTCTAATCTTCTCAATGCTTTCTTTTTCTCCACAACATGTATAACATGAAAATTTAATTGTGTTTTTGTGAGTTTCATATGTCATCACAGAACTCAAAGCATGATGAGATAGACATTGCTGATGAAACAATATGATTTAAGGGTTAAATGTGTTTGTGTGTGTTTTCTTGACATACAAACAAATAGGTGGATAGAGATAGAGAGAGTACTCAATATAAAAAATATGAAGAACTTAACAAATAGAATGAAAGTAAATGTGCATACCAAGATAGAGTGATATGTATTCATTTGCAAATCAATCCCCATATCTGCAACATAAATCATAAAAGTTTCAATTTATACCATTTCGTAAGCAGAAATTTTATGCTATAAATCCAATATGATGCACAATACAAATTTGAGTTTGAAGCACACAGTTCTATCAACCTTACTTTGTATAGACACACAATAATGCCCAACCAACAGTAAAAAAACATCATTTAAATTGGTAAAGTGCAGTAGAAAAGTGCCATATTAATATTGGCATTATTGATGTAGGGACAGGTTTCCTATTGTTGGCCACATCCATCCATGGAGAGGTAGTTAGGGTTGGCACATGGAAAATCAACATATAAGTGTAATGTTTCCAAACCTTTGACATGGCAACGGGCTTGGACAATGCCTCCTATAGCTACAAATAGATATTTTCAAACCTTTGTTACACCGTGGTGAATTGCTCTTCTTTGTGTGCCATATTTCTTTTGGAAGACATGATACTCACTAGAAAAGAACCATTTGAGCTTGCCCAAGTTATAAGGAAGAAAATTTATAACACAGAGGCTCAAAATAGAAGCTTGAGCTCTAATAAATTGTTTAGAAAAATTTATAACATAGAGGCTCAAAACTGAAGCTTGAGCTCTGAATTGTTTATAAAAATATAAAAAAATTAATAATTTTTTTACACTATATTGTTTTTTGATCAATGTCAAAAGATATAATGGAATTAGTTTGAAAAATAACTTAACTTCAACAATTAGTCAAATAATATCAAGAGACAAAATTTTGGGTTCTCTGGTTTGCTCAAAATATGTCTCACAACTACTGCACACCGTTTCCATACAATAAAACAAAATATTAAAATAAGAGCCAATAAAACATGATCCTTTGAACAAATTTTTTTAGCAAAAGAAAGAAATTTCTTGCTTAAACTGAAAATACCTTTTCTTTCCTTCAACTTGTGAATTCTCTGCGCAACTTTTTTCTTGCATATAAGAAAAATAATACAACAATAGGTTACTTGTTCTATTGCTCGTAAGTTTTTTTCATGCCTATATTCAAGGTTGGTAGTGCAAGCCTATACTCCACTATGGCATTTCTCGTAGATGGAATGAATGGTGAATTGTTTTTAATTAATAGTAGATTTTATGGTAAGAATTTTAGAATTAAAAGTTGTATTTTACTTCCAAACATTTCGAGAAGTTTTTTTATTTTATCGGTAAACACTGCAAGGGGCAACACCCTATATTGATTTCCAAAAAAATTTACAGGCGTAGTAGCAGAAAATGTTGGTTGGTCTATTCTGTATTATTGACCAACCAAAACAGCCAGATAGCAAAACATGGAGGACAGACCAAAATCTAGTTGCCATTTCAGTTACTGGCAAACTAGGAGGACACCATAGACTATGGTAAATATACCCCACACCCAGGGCTAACACAAAAACTAGTAACCATAAACTTCTGAGAAGGTAATTATATTGCACTTAGATTCAAAAACCCACCCTGAAAAACTTAAATTCTATGAGTACCTTCAAAATTCAGAGGTCCTCATCTTCATCATCAGCTTCGCACTACTTCAGGTATGCCTTATAACTGGCGATTGTGGGATAGTCGGGGCCGCAGTTCTTGTGAGCCGAATCATTAGCTTTTTTCTTTTGGGTCTCGTTGGTCGTTTTCCTACCAATCCTCTCCTTCACCCAGTCCCCATTCCTAGACGTCATCAACATCAAACTCATCCTCAAGCTCCTCATCCTCTGTGTACCTTCTGACCCATCCCCTAGGAAAATTTGTAGTTAGATTTGCATCTCTGAGGAGGAAGAAGATGCTCCTATCCCTTTCTGCCCATAATTTTTCAAAACCTTCAGGATCAATGGTGCGAATCAAAGGGAATTTCATAACCTCACGGCCCCTCACACGCATCATATAATAGTTATGTGGCATGGGTATGTTCCTTTCCTCATCCACATTGTCCAATGCTACATCAATTTCACCCAACCATGTATGTGCAAAAACCATCTAGGTCAATTTCTTACCTAAAGCCTTGGAAACACCCATGTGAAGGAGGACTGCAAGAAACATTGTCGGAATCTCTGTGTTGGCTCTCGCTCTTTGGTAGGCATTCAAGAATTCTGGACCCAGCATGCGCTTAGTGGCCACTAGGATGAGCGGATGAGAGGATTGAAGAAGGCCTTGCAGTCATTTGTCCATGATTTCCCCACGAAAATCTTGCATTTGTTTGTTCATTTCCAAAGCCAGTGGCGTCTCCATTGCTCACCTTTCTTCACACCTTCCAGAAACTTCTACTCTATACTCATTTGGAGCCTTTGTGATGGAAAATGCTATGAATGCCTTTGAAAGCTACTTGCTTAACTGCGCATGAGAGCTAATGTACCGAGCGTCGCCTACATGCGTGACAAATATAGCTACGAATGTGAGGAGTACTCATTCCCGTAGATGAAATTAAATATTTTGAGAAGTTTTATTTTAGTAGGAAAATTTAATTATTAATAAGAATATAATGTTGTAATAATGATCTTAAAATAAAATTTTACAAGTTGAATTATAAATTATTATGATTAATAATATATTAAATTGTTAAACTTAAATAGTAGCAATGTCATACTATATATTAAAATATATCGTAAATACATAAAAAAATATACAAGTATATTTTAAATATTGAATTTTATTTTAATATAGTTAATCACTATTTTATTAGTCCTTGCCATGAACTATAGGCAAGGGGTAGTTTCTAACTAGTGATTAAACGTTTTATTTGCAGCCAATCAAAATGCATTATTATGTTTTTGATGTTGGAACTGTGGGAAACCAGGACATGTGAAGAAGGATTGTAAGAACAAGAAAGAGAGTTCTGATTCTTCTACAGAGGAGTCCTCAGATAATAGTAATGATGCATTGGTTATTTCAGCTAATATTGTTTGTGATAACTCTTTGCTTCATGTTTCAGAGTAATCTTCATAGAGAGGATGGTAGTCACGATGCCATGTGTGACTCGGTATCACGTTCAGTGGGAGTTGTTGGCAGTGACTTGGATGCATCATTGGTAAGGTTATCTCCATGTGGTTGGAGATATGGTTTCTTGGTTTAGAGTATATTTGTTATGGATGTCATGGTTTACTCTTGATACTAGTTTAGAGTTTGGCATATTTACATGGTTCTCTTGAGACTAAGATGTATAAGTATGTTATGATGCATGTGATCTCCTAAGAGGAGATGGTTAGATCATGGATGTCATGTTTATGATTCTTGATTCATGATTGGAGTTTTGACAATGATCTTGTGTAGTTCTCTTAAGTTTTGGGTACATTAATCATTTGCTTGATTACTTCATGAAAGTGTTGTGTTGCATTTGGAGTTTGGCATGGATTGGTTGGTTACAGGTCCTCATGGATACTTGGAGAAATAGGTGAGGCTGGAATTCTCTTGTGGTAAGAGACATTTGTTGGAATGGTTACTTGTGAGAAAAGTTTTTCAACAGAAAATACCGAGGAGTCTACACCTTGGTTGAATGTGAATTCAACACACTCGGTGGTTTAGCATGCCTCTAAAGAGGTGGTTTGGTTACAGAGGCTTGGGAAAGGTAATGGTTTGGTTGATAATGGGAAGGTATTAATTGAGAAAAGTTAACACTTTAATTAATGTTACGATTATCTTATGAAACCATACAGATAAGTCCTCTTGGTTTTAATCATTTGCTTGGAAGCTTCATGATTATGCAGGTTGCATTTGAAGTTAGCATGGATTGATTAGTTGGTGCAAGAAGGCCATTGGCTTTGAGACTTGTACTTGTTTTATTATTCCTTGTTTAGAATAATTGCAATGTATAATGTCAAGTGGGAGAATGTTGGAAATAGGATGCCATTTAATTGCAAATCCTAAACATTAATTATTTCATGTATCTCCTAGATTCTTGGAATGTGTTCAAAAACACTAAGATTAGGATGAGATTAATATTTGGATGAAATAAATCATGAAATTGACATTTGTATTTATTCCTAAATAATAGGAGCATGTGGACACATGGTAAGGTGATTGTCCCTTCTTCTGAGTAATCCAGTTAACACCTGAATGCATGTAAAGATCCTAGAAGTAGGATTTGATGTTTGCATGCTTGAATTCATTAAGATCGAGTTAAGTTCAATTGATTCTGATTCGATTCAATTCAGAATGGTTTAGTTGATTTAGTTTCAGTTCGGTTCAGTTATCTTCATTGCATGCAAGTACACGTTGCATGCATGTTGGTTATTTTGCATGTAGTGTAGATTCAGTTAACTTGTAATGCATGGCTAATAACATTGAGTTGTATGACAGATAACAGGACTACCTTCAGTTAACAAGGGATGACCATTCTTTGTGAATGGTGTTGAGTAAATGTTTCAGTTAACTAGAAATCACTTAGAGCCAACTTGGGCACCTAAGATGCTTTCTTGGAATTAACTCCAATGCATGATAAGATATTTTTGAAGGCTCTGTTAAGTGGGACCCTCTTTTGGGCGCCATCTTTGAGGAAGAGCTTTGTAATTATCATCGAAGTGAAGGATGAGTTGTAGCTTTAGTTTGGGATGCCCAAATGGGTAAAGCACATGTTCTAAGCTTTGGTCTTCACGGTAGAACTCAACTTGAAGCAATATGGCATACCTTTTCAAGGGCTTGAGCTTGTGCATTGTAATTATCACCATTTGGAGATTACAAGGTTGCATATTGTGTATTATCTCAAGCAAGTTGAATAGAGTTGAGAGATTGGTTATTGCAGTGTGTGAAGAAGATTGGTAAAGATAGAAGAAGCATTCTCAAGCAGAATTGGAGCTATTGTAATTCAGAGTTTGAATAATAGAATAATTCTTGGTGGAGTAAAGGGTTTCTCCAGGTTATCCTGTCTAGGTAAAATGGATTAATCAAGATAATCATCCACAAAGAATTATGTAACAAAGAAAAGACTTACTTAGAACAACAATATTGAAGTTTTACAGAGTATTAAGCTAAGAAAACACCTCATTTTTCAACATTTGGTATCAGAGCTGAGGTTGGGTAGAGTATTGGGACTTTCTCTTAAAAGATTGGAGGTTTTTTAGCTCTTATTATTTTTGTTATTTTTTGATTTTGGAATTAAGTTTTGTTACAATGAATTCAAGGTTAGAGATTGAAAGGTTCAATGGTTCTAACTATGAAATGTGGAAATTAAAAATGGAAGATCTTCTTGAAGAAAGAGATCAGTGGTTAGTGGTTAATAATGAGACAAAGACACCTACAACTATTTCAGATGAAGATTGGGCTAAGTTAGATAAGAAGGCAAGAGGAACAATAAGGTTATGTCTTGCTGATGTTGTTCTTTTGAATGTTTCAATGGAAACTAGTGCATATAAATTATGGAAAAGAATAGGGGATATTTATCAAACTAAGAGTCTCACCAATAAGTTGTATCTGAAAAGGCAATTATATTCATTGAAAATGAAAGATGGTGATTCAGTTGCACAACATTTGAATGCTTTCAATTTAATTCTCAATCAGTTAGCATCTGTAGATGTAAAGCTAGAGGATGAGGATAAGTGCATTTTATTACTTTGTTCATTACCAAATTCTTGGGAAAATCTAATTGTTGCAATTAGTGGTAATGGTGCAGATCCAAAGATGGACAACATTATTCCTACTCTCCTATCAGAGGAGATGAGGAGGAAGTCTAAGGAGGAAATCCAAGATGCCTTGTTTGTAAAAGGTAGGCCTAAGAAAACGCTTCATTTTTCAACATTTGATACATTATATTTTATTTTTCTTAATGTAAAATGTAAGATTTTTAACTTTTCAAATTTCAAAGATTATTTTTCCTCAATTTTATTGGCTATAAAATTTTGAGCGGGCCAATTTTTAGGGAGCATAAACTTTTTATCGCAAATTTTCAAGGTTTTTCTCCACAAAGACCATAATCAAAAAAATATTTAACTAATTTTTAAGAAATTTTTTGAACTCTTCAAAATTTGTTTACTTGTTATATTTTCCATTCTATTCATTTGTTTACTTGTCATATCTTAAATAAAATATAATTAAAATAAAAAAATTCAAATATATAAAATAATCTAATAACAAATTCAAATAAATAATGTATTTTTAATATATTATATTATTAATTTAACAACATATTATAATATATATACTATATAATACATATATAACATATATAATAGAAGTAACAAATGTATAGGTTGTAGTGGGAATGGCTCTACAACCGTTGCGTATGGGTGGGAATGTGCGCGGCCGTGGTATTTTGAACTCCACTGATTTGGGCGATGGTGGGGAGGATGATTCAGACAGTGATGGGTTTTTCTCCACTGCACGAGCTAGTTTTTGTGGTGCGTGCGTTGTGGTGGGCGTTTGCCATGACAAGCTGTGGTTGTTGCAGGTGGCACCTTTTCCTGCCCTGGTGTCTACTTTTAGTTTCCCCTGCTACGGGGAGTGCCTTGTTCCTCCTACTACACCTAGCATGGGAGATGTTGGCATTTTTAGCATTGGGTATGTGCTTGATGCGGCCCACACCTAGGGATGTTCTCTACTCTCTCTAGCGTTGGTGCCTGGTGGGCTTCGGTGCTATGGTGTTGTCGAGGGTCTTGTTACTAATGTGGTTGTTGTTGGCTATTGGGTGGTGCTTTGGGGGCGACGGTTGATGGTGTGGCTTGATGCTTCAATTTTGGGGTTCTCTCCACTCTTTCCTCCTTGTTGGTGGTTTTACGGGTGGCTTCATCATTCTTCTCTTGGGCTTGCCCTCTCATGTGTTTTTCTTGGGGTGAATCGTGGAGGGATGGTGCTACTGCGTGCGCCTTTGCTGGTTCTCTTGGGAGGGATTTTTCTGCCCTTTCAATGTTCTTTGTTTGGTATTTTCCCCTGGGGACGGTGGTTGTTGTCGGGGGTCTGTTCTTGGCATGATTATTGTGAAGGGGTTGTGGCTTCTTTGTTTTCAAGGCCATTTTTGGCCTATGGCTTTTTGGGAATGGATATTAGTTTCCTCGGTGTTGTTGTGGTCCTCTCGTGGATTCTCTCTTATGACTGGAGGAAAATGTTTTTGTTGTTTTATTGGGCTTCTTGGCCTAAAGTGAGAGTTGCCTTGGTCAACACTAGATCTATTCCTTGGTGGTTTGGGGTTTTTGCAGGTTGTTGGCCCCATTTTGTAGTGGTGTGCTAAGGTAAATTTTGCTATGTTGTTCCTTGAGTGGATATGGAGACCCTGCTCAGTTTGGTGGTGATGGGTTTCATGTTCTTAGACGGCTTTTAGACAGTTGGAAGTGGTTGTGGCAGTGCTTATATTTGGTAGTAAGAGGGGGTTCTCTCCCTTGGTCTATTGGATACCCTGTGATTTGGGTGGTGCTTCAGCTATAGGTGGTGCTAATAATCTTATGGTGTTATGGGTTGGTTATGTTGTGTACTAGGAGGCTTTTGTTCTTCCTATTGTTTCTTCCACCGGGTTGCCTTGGGAGGAGGTGTGGGACTATACTACTATTCTTGCTTGCTACTTGTTTCTACAATCGCGGTGTTCTATTGAGGTGAATATTGCTCCTATTGAGGTGGAGCTGGTGGTTGTAGGCTTGGTGGGAGGTGCTTCTCTCCTTTGCTAGTTCCTATTGAGGTGGAATGTGTTTGCTTTGGAGGGAGTTACTGGTAGTGTTGGTTTGCACTTCTTCCTCTCCTATAGAGGGGAGCCCCAGCCTATTGAGGTGGTTTTGGGGTTGGTGTCGGGGTGGTTGGTGCTTCTGGATGAATGTTCCTTTGTTGTGAATGTTGGTTCTCACCCCTTTGTGGTTGGGAATATGTTTGGCTCTAGTTTGTCCTTTTTTGAGGGGAAGATCTGCTACAGGTCTACTATTGCAGATGGTTTGTGGCTTTCAAAGTGGAAGATCTGTTACTGTTCTACAATTGTAGGATGTTGGTCTTGTGTATGTAGATGCTCTCGGTTTTGCACCAGGAATGGGTTGTAAGTCTATCCTGGGATTGGACTACTTTGGTTCCTTGGTTTCTTATCACTCCTGACCATCTGTGTCCAGGTGTTCTTTGTTTCTTCGATATCTCGGGGGTGTTTTCCTGCTATTGGTGGCCCATAGGGCCTTGTTTTTAAGGTTCTACACCCTTTTTTTGTTGTCCTTCTCATGTTGATGGCCCGTTGGGCCTTGTTCTAAAGGGATGACACCCTTATTTGTCGCTTTTAATTTCAAAAACATATATAATATCTAATATATAATTTTAACATCATATTATAATATTATAACATACACACAATATAATATGTAACATATATAACATCTAACATACAATTTAATATATTATATCATAATATTATAAATTTATATTTTAATTTTAAATTATATAATATATTATCTTTTTAATAATTTAATATATTATATTATTAAATATTTTTAATATATTACTGAGTCTTCTAGGAGACTCATTTTTTATACCATTGCAATGTAGGTCTATATTACTGTGGTTATTTCCAAGGACCAATTCTGGGATTATCTGGAAAATAGACAGGTTACTATAGACATTATGGAAGTAAGATATGGGCACTTATGGCTAGACGGTCATTCGGGTGTAGATGTATTTCTGAGGGCTCTCCAAGCCTTCCGCCATGATTTTGCTGAAGGACAGAAAAAGGGTGTGGAGAAAAGGAATCAGAATGACATGCCTTCATTTGAGGAACTCTCAACTGCCAATACCTTGGTGCTCCTTAGTGGTGGCCATGGTGTTGCGTAGCTCACTTTGTGGACAACTCTTTTGATTATCCTTTTACTTTGTTGGTAGATGTTAGCTACTTTTGTATATGTCTTGTACAGGTTTTTTTTTGGTGATGCTAATCTTTTGTGGCAAGTTGTTTATTGGTACTATGTAATCTGGTGTTATTTGGAGCTTGATGGTTCCTTTGTAATGGGGGTCTTTTTGGGACTTGAAGTTGGGTGCTTCTCTTCATTCTGTTCTAATGGGGGGCTAGGATGGTAGTCTTTAGTTAAGACTGTGCTCGACATGATGTGATGCTCTCAGACATTTGTTTTGTATTTTTTGCTCACTTTATATTTAATATAAAAAAAATTAATATATATTATATTAAATTAACATCTAAAATATTAAATTAATCTTGTTTTTATTTCTCTCAAAACTAAAAATTATTAATCTAAATAATCTATATTTGATTATAAATATTTATTTAATTGACCTAAATATATTTTAAAAATTAAACAGTTTGAATGATATCATTGATTGACTTATTGGATGCATTATGATATTTTTTTTATAGTGAGAATTATATCTCATGAGACAAACCTGTCAATTATTGTCTTTTGAGAATATTGTGGTTGATAAGATAATGTTGTTATTTATTTCTTTACTTGATTGAACCAGTATTTGATTGTAAAAAGATTGGAAAAATACTACATTACACATAACAAATAAGTGTATAATGAAGTGGGTAAAATTAGGGTACTTGTTTTTGTTGTTCAACAATACTAAAAGCAATGAAAATTACAAAGTTCATATATTTGTGCTAGAGTCATTAGTTTTCCTCTAGTCTCCATACAATTTATCAATAAAAACAAAAAAATAATAGACTACATAATCCTATATCTACACTAAGTGTGCTTATTATGGGTTGAACATCAAAGCAGTAAAATACATGAACTAAATTGTTGTACAATATGTTTAAGGCTTACTCCTTTTATTAGTCCCTGTTGGGAACTATAAGGGAGGCTGATAACTTAAACCGTGATTAATTTGTCTACATTCAGCCAATCAAAATGATTTCAATTTCTTTAGACAAATTTATTGTTGACTAAGCCATGAATAAGTTTTTTAACGAGAGTTTTGTTGGAGACTATTTTGGCTGCCTCTTATTGGAGTTGCAAATGGCTCGCAAGTGCATTCGCAACTACCAAGAGTACAAATTAAAAAGTAGGCTCTGTAGACTGTTAGATGGCTTGGACAGTTGGCAATTAAGGTAGAAGTCGTTGCTTGCAAGAAACACTTGTGTTTTTTTCTAAACCAATTTTGCTTCTAGCACCTTTAACAAAGGGTAATTTTTGCTGTGTATTCTCACAAGGAGAGGGGAAGAATTTGTACAGAACATGCAAGCCTCGTCGAGAAACCTAAACGAAGCATTTTAAAGAAGGCAGAAGGAGCTGGTAGGAGTTCCTTCAGCTTGGGCACATAATACGATTGTCAAATTGCAGAGACTCAATATTATCCATCAGTTGTAATCTCTACAATATGAGGGTTTTAATATTTTTTGGCAAGGACATATCAAATAAAATTGAAGAATCCACCGATTTAGCCATTGCAAAACTCTTACAGGCAAGGTTCCAGCCATGTTATGTTTGAATTATCTCTATGATTTTTGTGGCTTTAAATGTAAGATTCTTTAGCATCAAGCATGCATTTCTTTTCAATGCTTTTTTTTTAGATCATGATAGAGTTTTCCTAATAGATTTAGGAATAAAATTCAAATTTTGAGATTTTGATACAACCTTAAAATATATATATAATTTTTTTCCAGCTTTTACCGATGGATTGTTCTTTCTCCTGCTTATCATTTTCTTCTTTCTTTGCTTATCATGTATGAATCTTTCTTGAGCTCTATCATGGGATTTTCAACCATTTCTTTGGTTGCATTTTTCAACTTTATTGTTGTGTAGGGTTTTTTAGAAAAAGAGACTTCTTCCTGCAATAGAGGGTAATTATCATTGAACAATTACAACTATTTTCCATTTGAAAGTTTAATTCTAAACTAATTACCAAAATCATGCGACAAAAAGAAGCAATTACTTTGAGCTTCTTTATTGTAGATGAAATTCTTGTTGCACCTAGCTAGGTATACTTTTCTCTCTCTATTTTTTGCTCCATGATTAGAACACACTGAAGAGTTGTAGTTTGTGTTGTGTATGTGATAGTCATTGGACCTGGTAGTCATGAATGTTTCATGGGTGTTTTGGTGTCTCTACATGTCATGGGCTCTTGACTTTGAACTTGCCTTCTTTCATATCCATCAACTATTTTATTGATTTTTCATTCTTAGTTTTTGTTTGGTGAAGATATTCAGGGCTTTATCTAGTGATAATTGACCTACATTTAGAAGATTATTCTTAAGATCAAAAAATAAGAGTATCTTGAATTTCTTTTACCTCACTGTGCTTGGTTTGTATAGCCAAAATGCCTTTGCCAATAACTGTTTCTACCTTATTGTCTCCAAGCTTCACTTGACTTCTCTTTGTTTCATAAATTTTGAAAAATGAGTCCTTGTTGCTTGTCATACGATTGGAGCATCTTGAGTTAGAAAACCAACCATCATCCTAAGATTTCTTTGTCATATGACAAGAAAAAAATACATTAGATCATGAATGCTCTCCTTCCTCAAGGCTGAAATTTGCTCTTTTATTTTGTATGCAACTCTACTTGATTCTAGACTCCCTCTCAAAATGACTAAATCTTTCACAATAATGGCATTGTATATGCCTCTTATCTAAAGTGCCAAGACCATGACCTTGACCTCTTCCTCCATGGAATCTTCCTCTTCCTTTTCAATAAGATGATATTTCCTCCTCTCTCTTGTGGATTTTCAGTGATGCCACTGCCTTCTCCAACTTAAGTCTTAGTAAATGTTTTTTCTAAACTTTCTAGAGCTCTATCTAGTCTACGTACATGAGATGACAACAATTCCATGAGCTGGTCTAGCATTAGTGTCATTAAATTGTTACTTTATTCTATTGCAATAACCATTGAATTCCATTTTATTGGTAAGGATCTAAGTCATTTTTCATAAATTACTTGGTCTGTAATGGTATCTCCATTGTTGCTCAACTGGTTAACATTATCTTTCCATTTTCCTTCATTTGAAGATTCACAAATTCTCTCAATTATTTGTGCCTTGGTAAGAAGATTTTAAAGTGCCCCAAACTTCCTTAGAATTTTTTGTTGTGGCAATTTTACAAAAAATGCTAGCATGTAGGGCAGTTTGGACTAACAACATGCACAAGACATTCTTCTTCTTTGTCTCTTTATTTTCATTCCTTTCTTGTGTTGTCAATGCATTCCAGTCTTGAGGATCTACGTATCCAACTTGAACAATTTCCCATGTCTCTTCAAACACTATTAATTTTTGCATTTTTATTGCCCAGTAGTCATAGAGATCACTATTGAATGGAGGAACCTGCAGAAGAGAATTTGCTGATGCTATTTTTTTCTTTGTGCCCTAAGAAGTTAAAAAAAAGCTTTCAACAACTGATCCATTTCAAGACATCTGTAACCCAATGCTTTGATATGATTAAATCATCGTAGATCTACTGCAACCTTCACTACTATTGTAGAATAAAAAACATGGGATTCCATTGAATTTGGGTAAAATGCATTCAACTGAAAATAAACTTCCATCACATTCATTTTTGATAATTACATTGATTCTTATTATAGATATTTAGCTTGCAGTGGCAGAAATAAAATAAAACAAGGTAACCATACTAAACAAAACTACAAACTGAACAACGGTCAAACTAGACAACTGTTGTTTATTTTTCTTCTAAAACCATTAGTTAAGCATTATTTTCTCAACATGCAAGAAGTAGCGAATATCCACAGTAGTATGTAACACATTAACCAAAAGCCAACTAATCCTCGAATCCCTGTGTTTTGGGTATCACTCACATAATTCTCCAGAATTAAATTTGGAATATGGGTTTGTACAAAACAACAATACTATTTTAACATTTCTATAGTTTTCAAATTCTGTACAAAAAAAGCACAAAAAACTTTGACATTTTATAAAGATATATGGCACCAGTACTTTAGCCCTACTTGTCTAGTATGTTGTCAAATAGCTTGTATTTTTTGACATTTTTTTTTCTTTCTAAATAAATCTACCATAGTCTTGGATAGTTTTTGGCTATGCTTTCTTCATAGAAATTCTAGAATCTTAGAGGCCTCTATACAATTTTGTAATATTTTTTCTTTATATATACTAGATGATTTTGTTTATCAAAGGAATTGTTTCTTTTAATGAAGGAATTGTCAATGCTATTTAGTTTTCATTATTTAGTTTGTTTGGTGGAGTGATTCAGAGCTTTATCTGGTAATCAATGGCTACAAGTTTAACTAAATGTGAGGCACAAAATTCTCTCTTTGGACCTTTATTATTCCTTGGTTTACTTGGGGAATTGACACTTAACAAATTATGTTTTCATTTTTCCATAGGCGCTAAAGGAAAATGACAATCTCATTGCTTTTCTTGCATCCAATTTTATAATGGAAAACCCTTGTATGGAAGATTGATTGTTGACTGGTTAGAAATAGGACATTGCAAGTGCATACAATCATATCTAACTTATTTTGGATTTTGTTGTTTAGGGCATCACATTGATTTTTTGGCTTTGTTGTTTGTAGGGGGTTTTGAAGTTTATGAAGGAAAACAACCACTTGGTCACAAGTTCAATTTTGGAAACATTGATAATGCTCTTGGTAAAATGATATAACAAAGAAAAACACTCCTTATAATATTTATTTTTATTGTTTCCACATTAGAATCAGTTGGAGGATTGTATTTGTTTATCGGGAATTGTCATTTTAATAATATTATTCAGTTCTATGCAAAATTAAGTTGTCATCTTCTATAGACATTATGCCTACATGCATTGTTTTGGACTTTCCAATTTAAACCAAGTCAAATCAGATTTTCACATCAAATTTCATATGTGAAAATCAAATTACACAAACCATGGAGAGAGGTAGATGAATTGAACCAAGAATGCAATAAAAGGAAGTTAAGCATTGTTAACAAATCTATTTTGGTTTGGATTTTTTTATTGTTTCAGATATTTATCTGAATCTTTTTGAACACTTTGGATCTCCTATTTTTTTGGCCTTTGGATCAGATTGAATTTTTCAAATTCGGCAACTATGGTATCTGTTATGAAATATTCTCCTTGTATTTGCACCATAATTTGACTAGAAAAGAAAACATTTATTAGTTTTGGGACCAAATAGAAGAAAGAAAATATTTGAAGCCTTAACTCATGTTTTATTTAACAATATTAACTGCAAATATTAATAAAATCTATTGTGTTAATCAAGGTTTTTTCTTCTCAGATATTGTCAATATGGCACAACTCCAATAAAATAGAGGAACTATGTTAGAGTCCAATGATATATAGAACAATGTGTTATTTTCCATGGCAAAGGCTATTGCTCTTGCAAAGGAGGTTATCTCTAGTCCTTTGTAGCCTACCCCTAGTACTATGCAACAACCTACCCCTAGAACTATGTAGAGGATTGATTCTAAAGGGTAGATTTTTAAATATGGCAATAACACAATACCTCAATACTCAATGCATACACAAAAATCACAAACAAAACTATTCTTGCACACTTTGGCAGGAACTTCACTACTCTGCAACTCTTGTTAGTTCCTACCAGGGAACTATAGGCACCACCAGAATTTAACTAGTTATTAATAACTTTCATTTTAATAAAAAGGGGTAAAAACTTTATTGAAACTCAAAAAGGAACATTACAATGAAAGAAAAGGACCAAAGTCCCAAGAAACAACATAGCACAACCAAAGTCATCCAACTCCTAAACCAACCCTATCCTCAGCAAGAACTCCCTCCAAATCATGGCAAAGCTCTAGAGGAATAAGCTCCCACTCCTCGATTCTCCACCCACCGACACGCTCAAAGGCCCATTTTCCCAAGCAATCAGCAACCCTATTCCACTCCCGCAAAATATGAACAAAATTCACCATTTCCATCAATGAACTAACCTACAAAATCTGTTGCACAATCATAGCCAACTGCCAATTGACCCCCACCACTTTTCGCTCAATGAGAAAATTGATCAAGACCTGGGAATTAGATTCACAAATAATCCTTTTCCACCCCAAAGCATGAGCCCTCTTAAAGGCACAGGGGATTGCCAAGCCTTCCACAATGTTGATAGTCTTTGACCCCTCATGGATTGAGAAGAGGAAAACCACTGAACCTAAAGAATCCCTACCAATCCCCCTAATACCAGCATGTCTTGGATTTCCCCTGGAAGAGTCATCAGTATTAATCTTTAGAACTCTATTAGGAGGAGGTTTCCAACTACTAATCCTATGAATTTTTTGCTTCGCCTTCCGCCCTCTCTTGACATAAGCAGAAGTCACAGACAACCCCTAAATCCCCAATCTCTCCACCACCTCAGCATCCCTTTTCTCTAACGGAAATCTCATAGCACACTTAGCCTCCACCGTCTCCTGAATCATGCTCAAAATTCTCTGTCAGACTTGCTGTACAAACTTCTTCTCACCACAAAAAATATGCCTATTTCGTTCCAACCAAATCTGCCACAGCATAAAGATAGGCCCCACAAACCACACTTCCTGTAAGAAAGAAGTCATAGAGGGAGGCCTGCCCACATTGTTCCAAAAATAAATCAAGGAGGAAGCATGAACATAGGGGCTCTGCCAAATACCCCACCAAAAATTCCAAATTTGGATAACAAAAGGACAGTTAAAAAATAATTGAGAAGACTCCTCCTCAGCAGCCCCACACAAAACACAGACAGAAGGGCCATGGAAACCCCTCTTCTGGATATTGTCCCAAGTCAAACACTTATTCCAGGTCAACATCCAAACAAATCAATTACACTTTGGCCAGGAGAACTTGTTCTAGACCTTCTTCCACCACTGAACTTCCTCCCCATTCATCCAGTGGGACAATAACACCTTATATCCAGAGGCCACAGTATAGACACCCAAAGGATTAGGAGACCAAGCAAGCACATCTTCCTCCCGGAGAGAACTACATCAACGACTGGAAAGAACACTTTGCAACACAACACATTCCTCTTGTAGACCAACATCCGGCCAAACTTCAGGAGACTTCCATCTAGCCACCTCAAGCTGCCCGCAAAAAGAGGAGGATTTAAAGTCACTCACCCATGACCAACCAACCTCAATAAACCTTTGGCAAAGATTCAATAAATTAGGGTACTGAGAGATGAGAGGAGGAGAGCCATCCCAGGAATTAGACCAGAACTAAACCTCGGTCCCCTGCTTACAAATCCAAAATAAACCATCCTTAATAAGAGCAACCCCCTTTTTGAGAGTCCCCCAGATCACCAAACCCTTCCCGACAAGGGGATAACAAGGAATATCATTATGAGGATTTCCCAAAAAGTACTTTTGAGACAAAAATTTGGCCCAAATCTTATCTTGCTCAGTGCACCACTGCCAATACAGCTTCGCAGCCAATGCCACCCCAGTCAAAGCTAACTGTCGCAATCCAAGACCCCCATACTGCTTTGGGCTACAAACAACTTCCCATCTAACCAGACTCTATTTATAAGACATCAAATAACCAGCTCATCAAACTGTCTAGCCATAGAATCAAACTCCTTAACAAAGCTCATAGGGGCAACCTGAAGCATGCATCTATAAATGGGCAAAGCTTGCACCACAGACTTGATTAACTGAACATGCCCAACAAAAGATAACCACCGATGAGTCCAGTGATTAACTTTAACCCCAAATTTATCCAAAATATTCTTCCAGGACTCCCTGGGCAATTTCCCATCTGAGATGGGGATACTAAGATAGGTCAAAGGAAGATTCCCAATTTGAAATCTCAAGGTTTGAGCAATCCACTGTTGAATGGGGCCCGAAGTATTAAAAAAGAAGATGGAAGATTTATCTACATTAATTAATTGTCCCGAGGAAATCAGGTAAACGTCCAATGCCCTACGAATATTAGTAGCTTCTCCCATTGTAGCCTTTCCCATCAAAGCAGTATCATCCACAAACTGCAGGTGCGACTGTGGAGGAAATTCACCACCCCACCGCCAACCCTGGATTAGACTACCCTCCACATTTCTTCTAATCAATCTCCCCAAACCTTCAACAAAGAGAAGAAACAAATACAGAGAGAGGGGATCCCCTTGACAAAGCCCCCTAGATGCACCAAATAACTCAGAGTGCTCTCCATTAATAATCACAGAAAAAGAAACTGAAGTAATGCAACTCATAACCCAATGAATCCAATCTTCCTCGAAACCAAAAACACTGAGAATCTTTCGAAGGAAAGACCATCTGACCCTGTCATAAGCCTTAGCCATATCCAACTTAATGAAAATCCCCTTTTCTTTAGAGTTGGCCATAGAATGAATGGTCCCGATTGCAATAACAATCACGTCCAGAATTTGCCTTCCCGCCACAAAACCACTCTACTCCTTAGAAATCAGCTCCTTAAGCCCCTTTTTAACCTGTCAGCAATTACTTAGAGATAACTTTATAAATGACATTGCAAAGAGAAATGGGACAAAATTGAATTAACCTATCAGCCCCATCACACTTGGGAATGAGGGATAGAAAGGTAGAATTTAACGCTCTTAGCATCTGCTTGTTCCGCTGGGATTCCTGAACAACTGCCAAGAGGTCCAACTTGATGATATCCCAGAATTCTTGGAAAAACTGGATCGGGAATCCATCAGGACCAGGAGCTTTCCCTTTCTTCATCTGGAAAATAGTCCCCTCTAGCTCCTCCAACGTGATATTACTCATAAGAAGCTCATTCATTCCTCTAGAAACCATAGGGGGAATACAGGAAAGAACCTGGGTTTCTTTCGGAGACCCCCCTACGAATCCTCACGAAAAAGAGAGGAAAAATAATGCACCACCTCACCCGAGATTTTAGGAAAGGAGGAGAGTTGCTCACCCCTGTCATTCACTAGAGCCGAAATAGAATTGCCTTGCCTCTTGGACTTCACTGAATTGAAGAAAAAAGTTGTGTTTTTATCCCCCTCCTGAAGCCACTCTATCTGAGTCTTTTGTTTCCAATACATTTCCTCCTGCATCTTGCACTCCTCCAGAGCTTTCAAAGCCTAAGCCTCTTCCTCAAGCAAATCCTTGGTCATCCCACCCTCCCTTATCAATCTCGTGATACCATCCAATTCAGCCTGAGCAGCCGCCTTAGCATGAAAGATGTTCCCAAAGCAATGAAGATTCCACCGCTTGAGCTAATATTTCACATATTGAAGAAGTTTAGCAAAGGTGTACATTGTCGTACCGAAAGTAGGTCTACCACTTCTCCACCAATCAGCCACATAATCATACAAAGATTGGTCCAATAACCACATGAGTTGAAATCTAAAAGAAGGAGAACGAGGCACACGACGTGACTCAATAGCCAACTTGATAGGCCAATGGTCGGATCCTCTCCAATCCAAAATTTCAAAACAAGAAGACCATTGACCACCAATCCAATAGCAGGAAACCAAGAAGCGATTCAATCTCTCAGCAATACAATTATCCCCAATCCTGCGATTGTTCCAAGTAAACTTACCATTACTGGGCTTCATATCCACTAAATTCAAAGCATCAATGTTACCACATAGGAGCAACGCCGAGGGCTCTAGCCTCACAGTACCACCACGCTTTTCAGCCAACTCAGTGATAGCATTAAAATCTCCAACAAGAATCCAGGGATGGAAAGGAGCCAAACTACAGACAAACCAAATATGGGACCACAGAGACTTCTTACCCCAACGATCAATAGGAGCATATATATTAGAAAGGAGAAAAATCTCCCCCATCTCAAAGCTAGAAGCAATCATAGACATAACAGATTTAGAGGACAACCACCAAAGAGGACAGAGCTTCCGCAGGTTCCATAAACAAGCTATGCCCCCAGAAGATCCATGAGCATCAATGCACTCACACTCCCCATTCCTCCACAACTTATGAGCCAAACTAACTATACTATCCACTAATAGCTTGGTCTCTTGCAGAAAAAGAATATCAGGACCATATTTCCTAACCAAATCATGTACCTCTTTTTGTCAAGGGCCGTTGTTCAAGCCCCTTACATTCCACGATAGAACAATCATTTCGAGGGGTTCAAAAAATGAGAATCCAGAGTCTTTACCGACCTTGAATCCACCAAAGTATCTCCTATCAACTTGATCTTTTCTAGATCCTTCTTTCTACCAAGTTTGGCATATTTCTCCGCCCCACCCTTCTTAAGATCTCTTTGCAAAAGGCCCAACTAAGGAGAAGGCTTGTTGCTCTTAGCCGCAATTGGATTTACCTTTCATTTAGGAGAGGAAGAATCCCCACCACCTTTCTGTGCCTCAGCTAAAAGAACCGACACCTCTGAGACCACAAACGGTAGATCTGTATCCATGTGCAAATTATCTCCACCCGAAGGAACCAATGAAACACCAGAGATATTGTCCACCAGAGCTGAACCCTCAACCTCCTGAACCAAACTCAACAACCCCAGGTTCACTTCCTACTAGCTAAGATCATCCAATACCTCAAACCTATTAAAAGTATCATCATCTTGTCTTTCCTTTAAGGTCCTCTTTTGACCCCGATTCCTATTACGAGCCTTAACCTAAACAAAACCATCTGCACCAACCACTTCACCAGAGGAAAGGCCCTTCCCCTTATTAGCCGTAGGGGGGTTGCGAGGAGGTTGTGCAGGTTGAGACTCCACAGGCTTATATCTTGGACATCTACGCTGCAAATGACCATATTCATGACATAGATGACAACGGAAAGGAAAAGTCTCATAATCCAATTGTTGCACCCAAGAGAAGGATCCCACACACATATCCACAACATCGGGCAAAGGCTTACTAAGATCAATTTCAACACAAATATGAGCAAAAGTCATTACCTTTTTACCCAAGGTTCGCAACGAAGACCCAACAGGTTTTCCAAGCAGTGAATCCACCAGGTGCAAAGCATCCTCCCGATAGCACTCCACCAGAAACCGAGGCAAATGAACCCACACTGGGACATGATTCGGTAGCTCCTCTGAGGGGATAAAGCCAACATGCCATGGTTTGATAAACAACCTCGCCTGGTTATGGAAATAAGGACCACCCTCAAAGACCCTAGTGCAATTAGCCATGCAATTAAAGGTTACCATAAAGTAACTATTGGCCAACAATAGGATCTCCATTTCTCCCTCTGGCGCCCAAGTCCTCTAGGCCCAAGATTCCAAAAACTGAAGTGAAACCCTCATCCCCAAAAATTTGCAAAATAATGAGTGGTTCATATAATATTCAACATCTTCAACAATCATCTCAGGTAGGATCACCAATTTAGGCCTCTCCTGGCAATGCTCGAGACAACCATTAATATTCTTGAGCCTCGCACCATTAGATGACCCCGCACCAACAAACCCTGAATCCAGAGCAAATAAATTATTATCAGAAGTCTTCAACCCATGGTTTGGAGACTTTGAACCAAACGCTACCCAAAAATCCATCTCAAGAGAAGCCCCAAAAGGCTCACCACTATGTAGAGACATCGATCCTGAGATGGGCATGCAAGAGCATTGCTCGACACAGGGTGGGGAAACCCACACCACCACACCCGACCACCCTACACACACACCCCCACCAGCCGTACCCTACCACACTCACGCCAACCAAAGAAGATAGTGGCAGGAGAAATCCCCGCACGCCACAAGACCCCCAAGCTTCACACCCACGACCACCAACCCAGTCCCACTGCGCAGCAACAACCTCAAGCACGGCAACAAAGAACACCGACAGGGAAAAAACCCTGAGCAAGGAAGAAACTTCGCTTGAGGGAAAACCACGGCCACCCAACACAGAGAACAAGGTAGAAAGAACGAACCAGCCTGAACGACGCCCAAACAACCCATCCCACAGCGCATAGACAAGCAGAGAGCGATCACGAGCTAGGGCTCGGGTGCCCTAGCTCAGCCCGAGAAGTTGCATACGCCATCGCCCCTTAGAGTCCTCCATCTTTCATCACTTAGTTCATTAATAACTTTCATTTTAACTAATGAGAACTTGAGTAATTTTTCTATTTGAATTTTTTCAATCTATTATCAATCTATAAATGTGAATTATATAACAAAATATATTTCAAAAATCAATTCTCTTGAATCTAATTGGTACACAAATTTCACCCGATATAAGCGATTTTGGTGCTTCCATTACTTCCATTAACGATTATTATGGAATGGTGGGTAATCCTGCAGTGTAACAAATCATACTTATTATTTATCTATTAATCTTATCACTTGTATCATCCTGCATTGTAACTTATCATACTTAGTATTCATCTATTAATCTTATATATATTGTAACAAATCATACTTCATATTAATTTAAAATATTTTTAAATTAAAATAGTTAAATTCATATTAATATTTTTAATTTTTAAGAAGATTATAGTTTAATCAACAAATTTATATTTAAATTTTAGTCTTTTTTTAATAAATTCCTTAATTTTTAGATGGTATGGCTAATCTTATCATTCAACCTATTCATTAAATTTATACTTATATTTTATATTTTGAAATATTTATTTTATATATAATTTATATTTTTTGTTTACATTATAAATTGATTATTCTTTTCATTGTTTTAATTAAAAAGAGTTAAATTTTTAATAAATAATATATTTTAAAATAATAATTTCTACATTCTTAATACATAAAAAAATGTGCTAATATAATAATTAGGTTTTTCAATTTTACCAAGTAAAGGTATATTTTTTTAGTTTCTATAAGATGCAGACTGAGTTTCCAATTTTACAAAGTAAGACTTTTTATCTCTTTTTTCGTTCTTTTAGGTTAGTGGTATAAAGTGGTAATTATTTTAATTTTTTTAATTATATTTTGATATTTTTAAATTAATTAGAATTTGTGCTATTATGCTATACTATAATATATATTTATTTTATTAGGAATTTTAATAGTCACTATTTAATAAGTGAAAACAATGTGTTTCTATAAGTAGGATGTTTTCCAATTTTTTAAGTGTGAATAATTCATGTGATCTTTACCCTTCTTTTAATATAAACAAACTCATCATTATAATAATTAGGTTTTCCAATTTTACAATGTAAGACTTTTTATATATTTATTTATTTATTTATTTGCATAGCATTTGACTACTGATATAATTTAATTTTAAATGGTATTGTTTTTATATTGAAAGTAGGGGAAGGCCCCTAAACCCACGAGTTCAATAAAACAATCAAAAGAAAAAAACATAGACACCTCAACCCACTGAACAACTAAACAACTAAAAGGAGAAACACAAGCATAAACAAAGAGAGTGAAAGACAGAAGAAAAATTTAAATATGAATAAATTTCTTATACCTTTATTAATACATCTAAAATTGTGTCATTATAATAATCATGTTTTCCAATTTTATCAAGCAAGAATTTTTATCTCTTAGTTTTTGTTTTCCCTACATACCATTTGACTAGCAATATAAATGCTTTAACTTAGTGTACACATCATTTTACTGAAATATATTTTATTAAAATTTTATGTTGGTTTCATTCTTAGTTTTGATAATTCCAAAAGAAGAATTGTTAGTTTATGTCAAGGAAACTATAGGCATGGCCTATTCTTAACTAGTTATTAATAATTCTTTTTCTAACCAATAAGAACTGAATTAGTTTTTCTATTTAAAAAATATTTAGCTATTGTCAATGTATAGATGCCAATTTTATAACAAAACATTTACGAAAAATTATTTCTCTTCCATCTTATTGGTAGGGAAATTTCACCCGATAAGGGCAATTAATGTGCTTCCATTACTGTAGTGCCGATAATAGTGGCAAAAACAAATTTTCCCACTTCAAACAAGATATTTACCAGTAAGTTAAATGGTTTTAACGATGCATTTTTTAATAAAAAATATAATCACAATTCTAACCATTTTTAGATTGCAGTTGGTACTATTAGCTCTAAAAAACGCAAGCAAGATGCCTCAAGAGGCTGCCAATCTCTTGATACGTTTTAGGGTAACATACAAGGTTGGAAGAATTCAACCTTCTACTCTTTAGGTGCTGCAAAACCTGGGTGGGTGTACCTCTCTGAATAATGCAGACTTAACTTGTAATCAATCTTCTTATAACAACTTGTTCACAATGGCAGATGGGAGTGAACAATTATAATTCAACTTGAAAATGGTAACAATACTCTGGTCTAGATTCTAAAATGCTCAATTTTAAAATATGTAAAGAGAATGAATGAATTCAAAATGATAAAATGCAGAGACCAGTGCCTTATTGGGTATGTGGAGTCAAATAAAATCAAATGAGCAACACTTTCTGGACAAAACTCAAA
The DNA here is from genome assembly GCA_007258455.2 of Sequoia sempervirens. Taxonomy (NCBI): domain Eukaryota; kingdom Viridiplantae; phylum Streptophyta; class Pinopsida; order Cupressales; family Cupressaceae; genus Sequoia; species Sequoia sempervirens. The sequence goes on from VDFB02054991.1 coordinate 42,795, forward strand.
TTATCTAGCATATATTTTGTTTACAACTTGTATAAACATGCAAAACTGTGACTACTAAGCTCTACTTGAATAATCCAATTGAATCTCTCTAATTACTGTGATTAACTAAAATGATTTAGTTTTTACTTGAAAGAACCAATCAATCAATCAAACAAGTACAACAAATGTGCACTGATAAATCAAATACAAACTTGTCATATCAATTTAAACAACCAAAAAGAGTCCATCTTGGAGACAGCTTAGCCATACTTTCATCAAATTCAACAGATAATTGAGACCAAAAATGTGCAGCAACATCAATTGATTTCATAAATACCTTTGATTTGAAAACATGCATCATAGTCTCTGATCTGATGAATTTATAGTACTGTATCCATCAGAAATTGCCTACTGTATATTAAATAACTAATAGCTCATGATAATTACAATTGCAAGAATGCTTATTTATACACAAGCATTTGGATAAAATGCTAAAATGAGAGAACATGTCGGCTTAGCACAAAAATCGGGCTCCAATCGAGCTGGCAAGCAACGACTCTCAGGCAGATACATGTCGGCCTCAATGTTTTGTATTTTTGTTAATCACCTGTGAACAGTCGGCGAGACACAATATATCGTCCTGCCGAAGGCAATTCAATCGTTAGACATCCCGTGCGCATTCTGCTATCGCTGTGACTTATCGCTCTCGGGGAGACGTCATACAGACTTCAATTACATTGCGTTGAAACAAACTTTTCCTTACGTGCTTTCCTGTCACTGAGACACACGGATATCTCTCACCGATGAACTCCTTTAGCCTCGTTCATATTTTTTGTAGCTCATCCGAGTCGTGGAGACATCCTGTAGATCCCTTTATGTTTTCACAAGAGCACCTTTACCTTTCGCGTGTCGCTATGACTTAAAGTTCCTCTCGCCGACGAGCCCGTCATGTATATCGTTGTAGCTTCCATCAATCGTAGAGACCTCTTATAGATTATCCAATGCTTCACCAAAGGTTTCAGTTATCCCCACGTCGCCGAGACAAGGCAACACCTATGCCGACAAGGATCTACATGTTTTTCATTGGTGAGACCGGAGGTCACTCACCGAGACCTCGTGCCGATATCGCTAACTCCTACCGATATTCCTTTCATCCTATGTACATCGCTGACACATAAATCCTTTCTCGCCAAAAGCCACAATAAAGAAACCTTCCAAGCTCTGTCGATGAGACAAACTGAATTCGCTATGAGATATCACCAAAACCTTATGTTGGGCCGAAGTGAGCACAATGCAAAAGTCGATAAGACAAGCAAGGCTCGCTGAGACATGATGCCGATAACCCATAGCCTTTGCCAAAAAGAAACCCATATGTGAAGTCGGCGAGACATATTGTATTCGCTAAGACCACTCGCCGAAACCTTCAACCTATGCTGAAGGGACCCATAGTGCACCTATCGCTGAGACCTCCATAATTTGGAAAGATGCTAGCCTGATCTCCAAGACAAATGTCGATAGAAGCCACCATGGTCGCCGAAACAATAGAAACATCTTGCCGATAGGAAACAGACATTTGCTAGCAAAAAAACGGATTGAAGATGCCCAAATGCTGTCACACCGAAACACCTGAAACAAAATATATTAATAGAAAAACATAGTGGGTCGGGGAGACAATGGGAGACCTATGCCGAAATAAACCAGAATGTAAACTATGCATGACCCAACATATTCAATGGGACAATATGGAAAAAATGGGTGAAATATGCATACAATAGGACCAAATCTGGAAATTTATGAGTGAAAACATATGTAAAAACATCATATTTTTACAGTCCCAACAATGGCTTCGTTTGGGGATGAATGATTATGAGATCATTGCAAGGATCCAGAATCTTTGATTAGCAGACCAGACAAAAATGATGAACCAATGAGCAGTAATGGAATGAATGGTAATGGAAATGAATGCAAAGTGAATGCAAGATGGAGGTGAATGGAAAATGATAGAATCCTAGACTACTGTGCATGGAAAATAATTTTAAAGAGGATACACAAGAGTTGTCCATGCACTGGCAACCCTTAATCCTTTGTGTTGCTCAAGAGAAGAAAGGATTCAAGAATTGCCCATGAATAGGCAATTCCTGATCTTCACCAGCCATGTTCTATAGATAATATGAGTCTTCACCCTTCTTTCCAACAACAACAAAAGGTCCCAGCCAAAGAGCTTCAAATTTACCATGCTTGCCTTTCTCCTGACACCTTGCATTCCACATCAACACCAAATCATTCTCTTCAAACTTTCTATTCTTTGCCTTCCTGTCAAATAGATACTTCATCTGTGCCTGTAACTTTATGTTTTGACTTTGGGCCTCTCTCCTTACTTCATCCAGTTCAGCAAGTTGCTCCATTCTGTCTTCCATGGGTTCAAGACCTTCCAAATCTTCCTACAAGACAAACTGATAAACTGGTAACAAATTTTGCAGAGGCATCCTGGCTTGTGCTCCGTACACTAATTCAAATGGAGATTTTCCTATTGCCTTTTTCACAGTGATCCTATCAGCCCACACAACCAAATTTAACTTTAAATCCCAAGCCTTCCTGTTCTGTCCCAACATCCTCTTTATAATCTTCAAGAGACTCTTATTGCTGGACTCTGCTTGACCATTGGCTTGTGGATGATAAGGAGCTACATAAGAAATAGTAATGCCATACTTATCACAAAAGCTTTTAAATTCATCTGACCTGAAGCACATCCCATTATCTGTGATTATCCTCAATGGTGTACCAAATCTGGTGATAATGTTGTCCATCAAGAAATTTGTTACAACTTTACTTGTAGCCTGCTTGGTTGGGATTTCCTCCACCCACTTTGTAAAATAATCAGTGGCAACTAGTATCCATCTATGTCCTCCACTTGAATTCTCTTGCATCTCTCCAATGAAATCAATTCCCCATTGATGGAAAGGGGCATCAGCCTGCAAGGGTGGAAGTGGCAGAGCACCCTGGTACTTCAACTTTCCACAAAACTTTTGGCAAGCCTCACATCTTCTCACATGTGTAAAAGAATCATTAAAAACCTTTGGCCAATAATAACCCGCCCTAAGAATTTTGTGTGTAGTTGTCTTTGCTAAATAGTGCCCTCCACAAACTCCTTCATGCATTTCATTTAAAACATGTTTGGCCTGTGATTCATCCAGACATAATAGCAATATGCCATCTCTATTTTTCCAAAACAGATCTCCATCCATGAAGACATACTTTGATGCCTGCAACTTCAAAGTTCTCTTTTGGTTGTCACTCAATCCATTTGGAAACTTCATATATTTAAGATAATGCATAACATCAGTATACCAAGGAGTGTGTTCAATGCTTGCAATTGCAGCCTCTTCTTCGACATTGCAAATAGGATTTGCCTCAAGATTGGTTTCTGTCATCAGTCTAGCCAAGCCTTGGCCTCTTACCAGCTTAGTAATTTGTATCTCCATGTCAAATTCTTGAATCTTGTTGATCCATCTGCATCTTTTCTCTGTAACTTTAGATTGTGTTAAAATGTCTTTGACAGCAGCATGAAGGACATAAGAAATCACCTTTGCTCCAACAAGATATGGTCTAAATTCTTTTGTGGCATTTACCAATGCAAAAGCCTATTTTTCCATTATGTCATACTTCAATTCAGACCCCTGTAATGATTTACTAAAGAAGGACACAGGCTGTTCATGACCATCATTATTCTTTTGTAACATAACAACAACAATAGTATGTGTGATAGGTCCGAATTAGGTGGTTAGAAAGCAAGCAACAAGTTAAAGAGCACGAATAAACAACTAAAACAACCTACACTTCAAGATTAGCCTAAGTTGGAAACAAAACAAGACAAAGCCATGAAATGAAACTTTATACCTTGCGTTGAGTCGATCCTTTGGTTGGCCCTTCGATCTTGGATGTGTATGCTCCTTGGATGGCAAGATGCAAGCTAGATGAGGATGTGAAGATGCAAATGATGCTTGGAAACATGAAAATAGCTAAGTGTGGATTGAGAAACAAAACTGCAAGAGTTTGGCTACACAAAATGATCCCCCCCAAATGAGAGAAAAGAGGGGGTATTTATAGGATTTTTGGGAAATCCTAGGGGAAATGGACGGTTGAGATTGATCCACCAAATACCAAGATGTAGGGCTAAGGTGAGTTGAGAACTCACAAGCCCTCACATCTTGACATGTGGCATGTGATGAAGCCCTAAAAGGTGAAGTGGACATGAGGTGGAAGGATAGGACATGACATGGAGAGGGGGGTACAAAGTACCTTGGGATTGGACAAGATCTCCTCATAAAGGAGGTACTTGTCCCCATGAGGGAGAGAGGACAAGTGAGGAATTAAAAACTCCTCAAATATTCTTATGGGGAGATGGGAAAGAATTTTAAATTCCAAAGGGTGCATTGGGGGATTAAAATGTGAGTTAAAAATTCACATGGGGAAGAGAGGAGCCTAGGATAAATAAAAAGGAATTAAAAATTCCTTGGGGGATGGGGAGAGTTGACTAAAGGGGGTGATTAGGATTGTGCAAGTACTTGATTAGATTAATTAATGAAGATTAGAAGAGGGTTAGATATCACATGTGACTTGATGTGACAAGTCAAAGATCACATGGGGAAGAGTAATGAAGGATTAGAGGAGGGTTAGGTGGCTAAGAGAGATTAGAGGCCAACTTGCAAAAGTTGGAGGATGTGACACATCCTAATCAAGGATTAGGCATGTGCACATCCTAATGACGGGATTAGAAGAAGGATTAAGATTATATTAAAATGATGGAGGATGTGATATGAGGGGAATTAAATAAATGGAATATTTATTTAATTCAATTGATGGAAGGAGGATTAAAGAGATAAGGTATTATTGATTAAATACCTTAGGGATTTGGCAGGATTAAAGATATTAATTAAATAATAATAGTATTACTTAATTAACGAAAATAAGACGAAAGGGGATGAATTTGGATAAATTAATTGTCCAAATTTAGACATCTACATTTTTCCCCTCTTTGAGATGGTGTTACGAAGTAGCATCATTTCAAAGAATGTTAAAACATAGAACCTAGAAGATGGTTAGATTGGGAAAGATGCCCCGGTCATTCAAAGGAGTGACTAGGAAGAGAAAAAGAAAATGATGAAAAATTAGGGATGAAGGATGCCCCTCTCGAGAGGACATGCGGGTTCAAGAGAACACGGGTGGGCTCTCGAAATGGATGAGATGATGCAAGGGGAGTGGAAGAAGATGATGCAATGTGATGGAAGATTGGGAGGGGAGCGTGATGAAGGATGAATGGATGGGGGGGATTTGAGGATGAGAGATGAAATGCAATCTAAATACAATTTGCCATCGTCGGAGCACTGATTTTTGCTATAGCATAAGACACAAGACGCCAGGGTATGAAGAACCAAGGCGGATTAGTGTCTAATGCAGAAAACAAACATAACAAACAAGAAGACTATCCCAACACCCCAAAGTCATGATGACCTTGGTCGGGCCAGGTATTGGGACAACCACAAGCACACAAGGATGCCCCAGCGTAACACAAGACCTCAGGGATCTTGGTGGGCACTACGTGGGACAACCGAGAAGACAGAAAAGATCAAGATACACCCCTATGTTGACTAGTCAAAGCACACCATGATATGATGGATCAAGGCGACCATGACAAGTGATGATAGGGAGCTCAAATGATAAACAAAAGCCAAAAGTATCAAAAGATCACAATCAATTTCAAATGTCCTTTGCCATAGGATCAATCAAGGGGTTGGATGGGATTGATGAGGTATGTTAGGAAGGATGCATCCTGTTGAGACCGATGATGGATACTAAAGTAAAAGATTGATATGACGCAGGATATTCAAAACTGATTAGATCTGATGATACAAGTGGATCTTGTTGGTTAAGAACGGCTAGATAAGGCAGCTTGATGGCGACCACGAGAGACATGACACAAGATAGGAAGACCTCGTGGATGATAAAAGCGGAGACCCGAGGATAAATAGGAACAAGATGAAGTGATG
>VDFB02054992.1:0-20446 GCA_007258455.2 Sequoia sempervirens
CTGTTGTCACTCATCAGCCTATTCCGGAAGCCTGTAGGCGTGTGTGAGGTAAAATTAGGGTTTCCTATTCTGAGGTTCTTTGGCATTTTCTGAGAGTTTACTATTTATAGTAAATTCTATTTTAAGCAGTATGGAGTTTGTCAGCTTTTAGTACTTCATTTCCAGTTGGAGCATTTATTTGCAATTCATGTTTGACCTCTTAAGGCAATTTTATGTTGCATAAAGGCATCAAGGTTATATTTTGCAGTTGACCCCCTTGGCCTAGTAAGAACAACTTTAAGTTGTGTTTAAAAAGGGGACTTGGAAGGGTGACACCTTCATGAAGAGGTTTATTATTTATTAATAAGAACATTATGCCTTGGGAAAAGTGGACGCCACTTTAATAAGAGAGAATTTTAAAATAAAGTGAATTTCTTATTAAGCAAAAAAAGACGCCATCTTGAGAAGTTGATTGTTTTTGGGAATTTGAAAAGACTCCTTTGTCTTTTGGTGAACCTTCTCAGGAATCTGAAGAGTTTGTGAGTTTCTATTTAATGAGGGTATTTGCTCCAGCATTTGATGCATTCATGTTATCATACTGTTATGCTGTCGGAATGACATTTGAACTCTTGCTTCGAGGATGCTACCTCCTAGCCATTATCCAATTTCGTGTTTGAAATACAACACCTAGTTGGACGTTGTTGCTTCTCATCCAGACTAGCAGATTTGTGCTCATAGTTGAAGTTTTGATGAATTTTCCAGATTTTGAAGTTGCTGATGCTTCTACAGCTGAAAGTGAATTCTGTTAGCATCTCTTGGAATAAAATTAATTTGGTTCTGGGTATTTTTGCATTGCAATTGTTTGACAAGGGCGCCCCTTTCCTCCAAGTTTGAGATTTTAATTTGAAGTCTCCAATTTTTAAAGTAAAAATCGCCCCTTCTCAAGGCCGTACCTTTCAGCTTGCATTGGGATTTGTGCCAGAAAATAAAGAACGAGATTTGTTGCTGTTTCTTCATCCTAGCTTGGTCGCCTACCTTCCAGAAGTCCATTGCATTCAGTCTCATTCGATTTGGAGGTGAAATGAGTGAGTTATGAATATTTTATTGATTTCCAGTTTGCTGATAAGAAATTCCAGAACTCAGGATTTTATATCAGATTTATAAGTTTCTGTTTTAATCATAATTCTATCATTGGAAAGCAAAGAAACATCATTGGAATTCATTCTTATCTTCTAATCTTATTTCTCTATCATTGTAAAACATGTTTTGCAGTCTTTTGAATTGTAAGGTTTTTGATTAGTAGTACTAATCTAACCTATGTTATTGCTGCAACTACTTGTTATATTCCCAATTAATTACCTCTGGACGGTTTACCGCCAGTGCGGAGAAAGAACTGGTTATTTTCATTGTACCCACTTTCATAGTGGTGAATCCCCACAGTTCTGTGGATGCCCGCCGCAGCGGATGAATTGTTTTAATTGTAATCTTTTTCCCCCCACTGTTTGGTGGTAGTGTGGAAATTCTCTTCATGGCTGGTTATCCGCCTATTAATTTCTAGCTTCAATTAAACACTCCGTCATATGTTAGCACCTCGCCCTCAGTGGGATCTTGAGTGCACATTCTTGACGTTGAGTAGTTCTTTCAAGTTTGGTTTTCAGTTTGATGCTAACGCTAATCTAGTTAACTATTGCTGGTTATGTTGTGTAATTCCTTCGAAAAAATTGGTTAGCATATTTCACAAAGGAACCCTAGACAGAGGTGAAAAAGAAAAAGAAGATCGAGACTAAAAATGGGCTGAGGAGCTGATAAGATTAGTTTTAGGGGTTCTGAAGGAGATCCTACTCAATGTAATTTTTCAATGATCAATAAAAGGTTGCTGCCCCTTATCAGCTATTTACCTATCAAATATATATATATTTAATAATATATAATTTATAAACACTATATAATATTAATAAATAATAATACAATATAAATGTTATACAATATTAATTAATAATATATAATTTATTAATTATAATATAATAATATTATAAAAGAAAATATTAATAAAATTAATATATAATGTTATAATATAAATATAATAATATTATACATTAAAAATATTAATAATATGTATATTACATCTAATATATTTATTTTAGACTATATATGTGTATGTTTTTGTACCAACGAACCCAAAACGAACCAAACCCCAAAATTTTTTTGGTTGAATCCACGAACCGAACCAACACTAGTAACTTAGTCTAGTAGCAATAACAATTTTTTGATGCATTGAATATTGCTCCCATAATCTGCTCTATCTTCTTCTAGGAATTGTTAGTCTTTTCCTATGAATAAAAACTTCCCTTAGAATAAGGGGCTCAATCAACTCTATGGATTCCTCTACAACACCCTCAATCCAGGTTAGTCAACAAGGTTTGTACCTCATCTAGAAAGATAAATTGACTAGGAAACTTCCTTGTGAGTGGCTTACTACTCTACAATGTCGAACTAAACTCCTTGTTAATTTTGGCTTTGAATCATACTAAAGCTTGGGATATGGCTTCAACTCGCCTTGGTACTTCAAATCAAAAATTGCTCTAGTGGATTTTTACAATTGGTTGCACATCACAGCCTCCTTCATCATTCTTGTTGTTCCACCAATCTAGGAGACTTTCAAATTACTTTATATCCTTCTTGGCCATGTTGTCTTCTTCTACCACCCTTATTCAAGCTAAGAGGCATTACAATTTTAGATTTGGCATTCGTTCTAGATCATTCCTCTTTCTAGATTTCACAATCTCATTCATTATGAGGGCTTGCAATGTCTTCAACAGTTGTCAACAAATTTCCACTTCCAAGCAACATCAAATTTATACAACTTCATAAAGGCAACAATGCTAGAAATATTTTGTAAAATCTACACAACCCCATAGACTTCATAAGGCAGAAAATAATTGGAAATGAACAGTATATAGATAATATATCTAATAATGCTTTTATTGTATAGGTACTGTTCAGTACAATGCTTGCTTAATACAAGGGGAAACAGTCACAAAATCGGTGCCCTTACTCCAACAGCAGAAAAGATATTTGGAAGACCAATAGTTGTTGTTAAGACACAACCATTGGTATAACTGATTGTAACTATCATTTGAGTTATACTTCCTAAGCCAACAATTTCATCAACAACATGGCAAAATTGGCTACAAAATATTTAGTTTATTATACTCTGATAGCGACACTTTACATAACAGCTGCAGTTGGCAATGGCCTTTGACTAAGCTAAAATGCCTGAAAATTTAATAAATGGGCTAGTAACAGTTGTGCTCCCTACCTTAAAAAAGATTCCTAAGCTAATACACTTTAAAAGTTATCAATTTTTATCTTGTATTTCCTTGCATTTATCTTCTGTGTGTAAAACTGAAGGAACTTCATCCCATTCATCTTCTGAATCAATCCTCTCTTTCTCTTCTTTTTCCAAGTGCGGGTTTAACTTCTCCTCACATTGTGTGAACACATCGAGGAACAAGCATATGCTGATGAAGAGGGAACCCACTCTTGTTTCCAAACAAACCATAGTATAGATATGGTAGGTCGGGAGAAAACATCACTCTCCTGGATAATTAGAATCATAATCTCTTTCATGGCTGTAAACACACATTTATCATGTACATTTTTAATTGTGATGAAGAAATGATAAAACATATCGTAGGTTCGATGTTGCAACCCTAACTCCACAAGAAGGATACTTGTCCTGATATCCACAAATGTTTTTAATATGGTCACCCTTCTTGAATAATGTGTACTATTGGAGTCATCTAGATCTTCAAAGCTTTTTATAATCAAGTGTACAACCTCTTTCGTGGTGTCATTGTCATAGGGCACTAGAGGTACCAAGATTCTCATAATCTCACTTAAACAAGAAGTCACTAACAATTTGATCTCTTCATCATGATCTAACACTTCAGATGATCGCTTAACCTGAATTAAACATTCTTCCACCAATTTAAGCTTGTTCAAGACATCATCCCTTGATTGAAACTCCATAGTAAGTTTGTTGTCTACTTCATAGAGTGTTCTAGCCAATTGTTTGGTATCTTCTGTTGCCATAATCAATCAAGTTTTTCATCATTTACGCAAAGGCTGGCAGGACTTTTAGCTCTGATACCACTTTGATGTCCCCTGACGTTTTTAGTCTTCTAAATAGAGTTATGCAACAGGTTTAGACTAACAGATTTTTAAGAACAACTTCAAGTCTATTATCAATTAATTATTAGACTTATTTATTAATAATCACTGTTATGATGGTAAGAATAGAGTTCTTGATATAAATTCTTATTTATACAATCTGCTGTTATAATTATTGTAATGATGAAGAATAGACACCATAGAACCAAGTGCTGTTTCTGAATTCTCTTATGTGATTACATGCACAGGCCGATGGGGTAATTTGCTGTCTTAACAGGTTCGCTGCTTCTGATATGAATCTGTAAATCATGCAATTGATATTGAGGCTGGGAGTCTGAATATTTACATGTGATTTGCAGCCTGGTGTAGAGAGTCCGTCGCTCCTTGGGAGCAGCCACGAAACCTCTGCAGAAACTGAATTAATATTCCAACAATCGATCCTTCAAACATTGTGATTCATGGTCTTTTATACCTTGTTCCGTCCAAGTGACACAACCTTCAAATCACACCATATTGGAAAGACATGTCTTTATGATAATAGGTTAGCCTTTCTTTTCATTAGAATAATTAATAAGTCGTCTTTGATGCAAGTCGGCCTTCTTTGGGTGGATCGCTGCTCAAGGTTATCATTATTATTTAATTAACATCATTTCCTTCTCGAAATTGCCGACCCTCTTGAGATGTTCCTGCCTTATCAATGGTCTGTGTGCATTACATTTAATTCTTATTTATTTAAGGAAGTCGTGCCCTTCTTCAGATCCACGAGTCTATTCATGAAGGTCGACCAGTTAATTGTAATCTGCATTATTAAGGATTGTTTTTATTTTGAGCCTCTTGGCCAAGCGAGGGATATCACAGAATGATACACCCAGACAATTCAGACTCGTGAAAACATGGCAAAATCTCTGCTACTCTAAATTAGGGGTTTTGCCTGCATATGAAGACTTTTCTCTCTGTTCTTTAGTTGCTGATCCTCATGCTTTAATTAACATCATTTCCTTCTCGAAATTGCCGACCCTCTTGAGATGTTCCTGCCCTATCAATGGTCTGTGTGCATTACATTTAATTCTTATTTATTTAAGGAAGTCGTGCCCTTCTTCAGATCCACGAGTCTATTCATGAAGGTCGACCAGTTAATTGTAATCTGCATTATTAAGGATTGTTTTTATTTTGAGCCTCTTGGCCAAGCGAGGGATATCACAGAATGATACACCCAGACAATTCAGACTCGTGAAAACATGGCAAAATCTCTGCTACTCTAAATTAGGGGTTTTGCCTGCATATGAAGACTTTTCTCTCTGTTCTTTAGTTGCTGATCCTCATGCTTGAACTTTCAGATTCTGGTCATGACACATCACTTAAAACCTGGGAGACTGGCCAAAACATTGGAATTCAATCCAGTTCAACTCATTCTCAGTCACTCATATGCAAAAGAACATGATGATATACCAAATCAAAGTTCTTTAGTTGAATACATACCTGCTTACACAATCTTACCTGCAGGTGAAAACAAGGTAAAGACAAGTCTATTCTGCAAACGGGATAAATCAGTAATACGTTCCACATGATTATTTTTGTTATCACCTTTAACACTTATATATTATCTTGTCATGCAACTTGTAGAAAGTGGAAAATTTCAAGAAATTAAAGATGACAATTATATATTCAGGTTCCTCTATCACAAACTATTTTTTAGAGATAGGATAATATCAAATACGTGCCATGTCACAATATGTCTAATTTGATCTGTGTTTTCATATACAAACATGGTAATACACATATTTTTAAGATAGGAAGAAAAATAAATTAAACAGTGTATAGAGCTGAAAAGAGAGTACCAGCCACGATACAGCTGCCTCAAATGCTCTGTGAACAACTGCTGTAAGACACTGATACACAGCTGGCAAAAGGTTTGGAGTCTCAAGGTATTTAAAAACACAATTAAAAGCACTTGAGTGCTTACTCTCACTAGAATTACTTTTAAGAATGCCACCATTGCAACTGAAACGTACAATTTCCAAAAATGCAACTGCCAGGAGGTAGGTTGCCTTTACCCCTGCTCATGAACGAAAACAAATTATTGAAATTATAAAATAATATAATAAATTCTTCAGAGTAATTCTAAAAGAGACCTGCCATAAAAAGATCAAATGTTATCCCTTGCAGTCTTTATTGCTACTCAAGATATACAGTGCTAACTTAAAATTTAAGTTGGAAAAATCTGATTAAGAAGTGAAGCACTCTACCTGATATTGTGCTCATAGATGTTATCTCAACCCGCCCCCCAAGAGCTGCTGAAAGAGCAGCCCGCTGAGCTACTGCAGCTTTTTCATTACCACTACCTCGACGACTCCCAGGATTATGAAGTGCATTGAGCTCCAACTCATCCTCAAGCCATTTCACAGAACTTACTACCTGGAGAAAAATACTAGTGAGAATCTCTTGCAACCTTAAAATAAGGTAAAATTAGAAAACAGATATATATGTACATTTATATGTATAAACATATCATGCATATATACATAACATGTATAATATATACAAATATGTATATATGTACATATATACATTACAAATATGTATAGGTGCATATGTATAATATGTATGTGTGTGTCTCTCTCTATTCAGAAAGCATATAATTAGCTGAAATATGTTTTTTCCAGTGGTATTACAAGTGGTGGTGTTCCCTGTGTGATCCTCTGAACTGCTGATGACCATTGTACATTCCACATGTATGGCCCTGCCACTGCATTAAGGGCCATAGCACTCATGCTCCCTAAGCTATTTGTGGTTGTGGTAAGAAGCTTTGAAGATGGCTGGTTAGCCTGGATAGGAGGAGCTAAACCAAACAGAACAATATAAAACCACAAATTCCGGAATAATTTCAGCAAAGGAGGGTCCACATCTTCACTAGGAGCAAAATCCGAACATATCTCAGCAACAGAAGGTAGAAGGGGTCCGAGCAAGTCTGCTCCACTCCTATATCAAGTACAATATTGTTTTCTCAATAAAGATCAATAAACCACAACTATTTTTTAGTACTGATACTACAGAACATATCAAACAATCCCTTATACTCTTACAATAGACATCCTACTCAATTCATTTCTTAAAATCAGCCTCAAAATAAAAAGCTTTGCAGATACATATACACACAGCACACAATTTGTAAATTGGCATCTCCTTGGTTCTTGTAGGATTTAAAAAATGATCTGTATACCTTCCACTCTTTGATTCAGCTGCCAGACCAACATCAGAGCATAAAGCCAACAAACGGTGTCGATAGTCGGACCGCAATTTAGCATCATGAAGCCCACATGCAACTGAAAGAAATGCAGCAGGCAGAGTCTGGATTTACGAAAACACATGATAAATCAGTAACACTGCAATCCATCATTATTTATGACAAGCACCTCATTTCCACAAAACAAACATACAGTGGATTTGGACAACATCCCCCATCAACTAATTCCAGAAAACTATAGGCATAAACCCAACACAAACCTCAACTCTTTCTGTGGTTGCTTCTGGAGCTAGTGTTCTGCTATGGGTAGACCCAACCATAGAAAGTTTATCCAAATAGCTCCTTGTCAACAATACTATTGTTTCACGGTAAGATTTTTCAAACCCTAAACTTGCCATACGAGCTACTGCATCCAAAAGCTGCATAATAATATGCAATTCCCACTTTTAATCAATGACATACTTAATGGCTATGCTATAGGAAAGAAAGTTATTATTTTTAATTACAAAATATATAAACAGATTCTATTGTGTACAGCTATATAAACTAAGTTACACATTAATGTTCTATTGAATGTAGCTATTGTCCATACTCTAAGGCGCAAGAGGCTAGGTTTTGAAGCATCCCCCTCCTCTAAACTTTCAATAAAAAGAGGCAATATCATCTCTACGATTTCAGGCTTATGTAGCAAAACTGCCATGTCAGCCAATAAACGTATGACATTCAACTGAACCACCGGAACAACTTGCTTTTCTCTTTCTTCCTGAAAAGCAAATGCCAGAGAGAATCCTGCTTAGATAAAAAATACAATTTATTCTTTATGAAGAAAATGAGATTGCAAAAACAATTATAGATACATGTTTAAAATGTTATTTCGACAAAAAAAAAATCACTAAAAGAAACAATGCCTACATATATATTAACTTAAAAAAGAACAAATTCAGCATGAAATGAACATAATAAATTGAAACATCAGCTCAATGTAATTTTTCTTATTTTGTCTTTTCCTACTCATCAGGTTCAAACTTCAAACTTCAATACAGATATGCATGATCTCTTTTGCTCCTTAAATATTTGTCACCAAATATGTATAATTCATTTATATGATAAAAGAGCCACTAACAAAATTCAACTGCCTCTATCATGAGAGGAAAGAAGTTGTCTCTAGTGAAAGAGGATAAGTAACAACTGACATGATAATGGCTGCTGAAATGAGTACAAATCACTTTTTTGTTATTGCTCCCAAAAGTACCCTGCACAGCTCAGGAATTTGAATTCCACCACCCCTCCTCCCACGAAGGAGTCTCCAACTTACAATAAAAGTGTCTGAAAAATCAAGTAACAGCAGTAAACCCTAGCCTAGCTCGAATGTAAACCAACCTATCTGCAAAAGGCTAGATGTAATGTCCCTTCTTTGAAATTAAACCAAGATAAAACCCAAAACACCCATCATACATTTTCTGTGGATCTCAGAAATTTTGCACTAAGGAAATGGTATTAAAATTATAACAAAGAGGGCATCAAATAAAGTTCAAATATAAAATAAGATGGTATCTTATAATGTAAGTTTATTTTAAAATAATTCCTCTCAAATATCAATCATGGGTCATAAAGGATATCAAAAAGTGTCATGACTTTTGGAGGAAAATTCTATTTAAGAGAGGCAAAGCAAGGAGAAGGGGACATATCGAAAAATGATTCTATTTTCTGATTTCTACTCCTTGGGGCAAAACCCTCTAGGTTTGGAAATGAAGGATAAAAACCCATAATTTCTTAGTGATTTCATACAAGAGTCACCATTGAGCTGAACCAATGAAAAGTCAGATTGATATTAAGATTACATTTGTGTTGAAGGGGTGTTGCGAATGTTGGAGTAATTTTGCATTCTTTTTGGGCAGAAATATATCACGTATGTGGCTGTGATCTGCATATAAGGAGTGTGCTAACATCTGGGTACCATCCACCATATAAATCACTACCATTAGAGCATGGCAATGGTTTCCTTATGATTGCTGGTTGCTGTTGGTGTATTACATTATAGGTGCAGCAGTGAAAAGGGTTTCATACAGCAAATAACTAGATTCCTCATATATAAATTACATCAGTATTTCCAAGGTAGCACTGCAAGTTGGGGAATAACTTAGATATACAATGGATCCAGATGGTATATGCAGCTCTTGTACTGCTGTCATAACAGCAATCTGAGTCTGGATTATGGTGCGCACAACCCTTTAAAATCACTGTCACAGCCAGGGCATTGATCATTGTGGCGACTTCAATTGGTCCAGGTATCATGGATTGTAAGCTCTATTATTATTGTGGTTTCAGGGCTGCTTGTCATGCCCCCGCAATTGTAATGCCTTGGCCAACTAGTTAAATTAATAAAATCAACTTCAATCTCTTCTAATGTCTGGCCGACTCCCTTCAACTTGGCCGACTCCTTTGAAATCAGAAAATAAATTAGATTTATTATATTATTTGTGGCCGACTCTTCATAAAGCTGTGTGCAAAAATATCTTATTAATATGCTTGTAAAGTTCGATTTCAAGAAGGAACGAATACGACTTTGAAAGGATTAAGAAGTGGAGCGACCTCAATATATTTGTGAGGCTGCAAGATATACGATCTTTATTGAGTTAAGGGGTGCAACTTCATCTATGGAGCACCTAGTATTCATTGAGATGTAAATTAAATTGAAAGGGAATGCACCTTACACAAAAGACAAATATTATTCACCAAGAGGTGAGATCTAGGAAGGAAGAGAGGCGATCAGCAAAGAGGAGTGTTTGGTCATTGCCAAGAGTCACGTCTCTACCAAATCATCTCTTTTAAGATGCTATAAATTGTAGAAGATAGTATGAATGAAAGGGAAGAAGGAGAATAAAACATAATCAGATTTAAACTCATATATATGAAGCAGCGAATAAGGAAATGGGAAATAGAAGGAGAATATGAAATAGAATGAAATTAATAAAAAGCTGATATGGAAGCAATCAGGAGTAAATAATAATCTGCACTCAGATATGCAACAGCCATTAAATATAATTAGGGAAATACAACTTTGAAAGGATTAAGAAGTGGAGCGACCTCAATATATTTGTGAGGCTGCAAGATATACGATCTTTATTGAGTTAAGGGGTGCAACTTCATCTATGGAGCACCTAGTATTCATTGAGATGTAAATTAAATTGAAAGGGAATGCACCTTACACAAAAGACAAATATTATTCACCAAGAGGTGCGATCTAGGAAGGAAGAGAGGCGATCAGCAAAGAGGAGTGTTTGGTCATTGCCAAGAGTCACGTCTCTACCAAATCATCTCTTTTAAGATGCTATAAATTGTAGAAGATAGTATGAATGAAAGGGAAGAAGGAGAATAGAACATAATCAGATTTAAACTCATATATATGAAGCAGCGAATAAGGAAATGGGAAATAGAAGGAGAATATGAAATAGAATGAAATTAATAAAAAGCTGATATGGAAGCAATCAGGAGTAAATAATAATCTGCACTCAGATATGCAACAGCCATTAAATATAATTAGGGAAGTAAGTTTAGTAGGATTACATACACAATAGATTATGAAATATATATATAATACGATTATGCAATAATGATGCTTACAGCAATTATTAATCTTTATTAGTAATTATTCAATTGAAACTAATCTATTTGTTTCTCTTTAAACAATATCTTCTGAATATTGAAAACAGATCGAGTGAAGGAGAAGATTATGCTGACCAGCAATCATCTACAGGGAAAAATTAAATAAAAGGAAATAGAGGACTGCACCCTCTAAATTGGAAATAAATAATATATCGGCATGTGCACAACAAGACCGATTTCCTAAGTTGGTGGTATGAGATCTGATTTACAGTTATATGGTGCAGCATAATTTAATATAAGTGATTGTGATTGTTTAATTAGATATTCAAGTTACTAATGATACATTGCTGTTATGACTGCCTCCTTATATCAGTAAACATGATTAATATTTGTTTGTCATATGTCTTAAATGTTTTAACCGTAATAGAGGAGGCTGAGATTACAAGAGGGGAACAACGATGGGGTACTCTCCTAGGTATGCCACCTCAAGATGGGGGACCAAGTAGTCCCGAGGAGGCCAAGGGGTTACCAATGGGGTACCAATGGTACAGCGCCTTGGGCTTAGAAGAGATGGCATTTTCAGGGCACCCATTGTAATCTCACCCCTCCATCACAGTGAATCAGCATAAGCGGTAAAAACATAGAGAGAGGGAAATGGTTGGCAAGATGAGGGGATAACAGAAAGGGGACGCCTCCTAGGTAGACCACCTCATATGGATGGCATGGACCACATGAGGCCAAGGGGGATGGTATATCCGCTCTTGGGCCTAGAGGGTCGTAGGCACCCCATCAAGTCACATTCTCCTATGCTCTCCTATGGTTGAGCCCTCCAAGGATATTAAATACTTTGTGATTGAATTGGTAATTTGACCTTGAGTTTACTAATATCTAATTATAATAATTGGCTAATTAGTATTATTGTGGTAAATGGTTATAATTTGCTAATCAGCGTTATAATTTGCTAATCAGCGTGATTGGATAAATGGTTTTCTAATTTGTGTGAAGGGCTTCAATCAGGTGAAAGGTATTCTCTAACCCATTTGTTCATTTAAAAATTAAGGATTTAGGGCATTCCCAATTAGGGGACATTACAAGTGGTATCAAAGCATGTTCCTGCCAGCTTGGAGGACATACCTACTTTAGCCACCATTCAATTAGAAATTAACTATTCAGCCTTCTTCTTAAGTAGGTCAATAATGCATTTCTATATGAGTGTGTCTTTCATGTGTATATGGGTGACTTACGTGTATTCATGTGCATATCCTGCGACTTACGTGCATTCCTATGTATACTTTGGGACTTATGTATATTTATGTTCATGGTTCATATCTTATATATATTTATGTGTCTTTCACATGCATGTTACGTGTACATCTATGTGTTTGCTTCATAACGGATATGTCTTCAACAAGATTACTCCATATGATTACTTGCTTGTCAAAATGGCTTTGTGAGTTGAGAAACACTAACAAATTAACTTATCTAAAAATTGAATTATGAATTATTAGTATCAAAATGTATTAATGAAGAGTTGTAACTATTTAAGTGAAAAGTAGTGACTCCCCTCAAACTTGTTATAAAAGGGAGAGCATTTCATTTGAGAAAAACATCCCTAACATCATTAAGAATAGAACCTTAAGTAATTTTGCAGGAAAATTAAATTAGGTCCTCAAGAATGGTGATGATGTGTAACACTTCAAATGTGAAAGACTATGACTCCCTCAACAATAAGATATAAAAAAAGGGGGGAATCATCTCCTTGTAAAGAAACCATCAATAGGAAATAAATCTATCAATCAACTTGGAAGTAAAATATTCTTTCCAAAAAGGCACCCATAAAGGGTAGTGACTCCTTCAAAGAAATAGCTATAAAAGATAAATCAATTTATTGACATAAGCAATCATCATTCAAGAAATCAAGCAATCATTGTTCATCTATCCATCAAGAAACCAAGCAAACTTCACCCATCTATTCGTCAAGAAATCAAGGAATCAAATTATCAAAAGTTTCCAAGGAAGGAACAATCAATTATAACCACTCAACATAGTGAATCTAATGATATTACTTGACCTCCATGAAAATCCACACATTGCCATCACTAGTTGTCACAGAAACTTAGGCATGACCAAAGATACAAAGATGGGTTAAGATTAACTTTCAAACTTCAAGATATAAGTGCATTGAGGTATCATCTTGACCTAGGATGGTCAATCTCTTAAAAGCCAAACAACATTTTTTGAGGAAATGTAAAGAAGACAATTTTGGACTCTTGAGAAATCTTAAGAAAAATGAGAAATCTATCATAGGGTTTATTCGTCAAGCTTCATGAAGGAGGACACAATTGTTCTAATAAAAATTCGTTCTACTCAATTTTGACAAACCATAATGCACAATCAAATCCATAACACATGTAATTGATCCCACACTCAAAGAAATAATAGTGATGCATGAATAAACCTTGTAACCTACAACATTAATCTAGTAAACTTGGAACTAGTGATATAGAAAATATTTCGAGGTTACTTCATACAAGGCTCTTCTTCTCCTAAGTCATTCTTCTTGATTAAGGAGCTCTACATCCATGATTAGGATTAAGAATATCAATGTAAATTTAATACCAATCAAGTTTACATTATGGACCCATAACCCACAAATTCCAGGTGTTAGTGTTTGTAGCTTAGGGAGATATTTTCTCCTAAGTTAATATAATAAATGATTATTAAGGCAAGTTGGCCTTATTACAAAATTATATTTTATATTTGCTATTTATCAAAAAAGGCCGACCTAGGTGAAGAGTCACCTTGCTTGTGAAGAGCCTTTGCATTGTATATATAGAAGGAGATGTTCATCCATTTGATCATCAATCAATTCCAAAACTTCAAGTTCGCACCTTAGCAGCAGATCTTCATTTGGTAGCAGCAGATCAATTTCAAGGAGGATCATATTCATTTGTATATTTGCATCAAGGAGTGATGCTATTATTCATTGTAATAATTCAGCCTTGAGTAAGGCCAGACTTGTAAGCAGATTTCTGCTCTTATTCATTCAATATATTGGAGATATATTTTGCTGGGTTTTTCTCCCTCGAGTAGGAGGGTATTCCCAGGGTAAAAGTGTTGTGTTTATTGTTCATGTGTTCTGCTTATTGCAAATCTGATCCTAAAACTAACACCAGGATCATTCTCACCTTTCAAACTTTGGAGTAAATTGATATTGTTTAAAGGAATCAGGTGAAATAAACAATACTTTTCCAAGGTATGAAAATGAGGATATGTCAAAGAGGAATGATAACCTCCAATTAATTTGGATGCTGGGACAAGAATTGGATATTAGGGTAAAATCAAGGAAACACGGGGACGCGTCCCCTGGGTTTTTGCCCCCCGTACCCGTCCCGGAGACGTTTCGGGGACAAGGGACGCCTAGGGGACGGCTGACAGCCGTCCCCAAAAGGTCCCCGATTGGACGAAACGTCCCGAACGGAAAGGGGACGCCAGCCGTCCAGGGGACGGATAGGGGACTCCTAGGACGGCTGGCCGTCCCCTGTCGCAGCAGCATTATAAACACAAAAATAAAAGGTTTTTTTTTTAATTTTTTTTTTTTAATTATTTCCTTTATGGGCCCCATGCCCTCCCAACCCTAATTATTGGTGAGATCAGAAACTAACTGAAACTCAGTTGCAGAGATCAAATTGTCAAGGCAGAACAGTGTGCAAAGTGATCTAGACATTCAGGGTATTATAATCAGACAAGAACAGAGCATAGGTGACAGATTCAACTGCAACTGAACACATTCAATAGGTTTACCGTTTGACCATAGTCAAATTTGTCCAATACAGATAATCAACAAAGACAAGTTCAACTCCAGTTGAACTCATAAACAACAGTCCAAGGCATTTTAGGAAGCTGAAATGTTCCAGATTCCTTGATTTCCATTACAAACATCTTTGGGTTTCTTAGCAACCTCTTCCTGCTTCTCTTTTCTTTGTATACATCCAAGAGAGTTCATTTTAGAAACAACTGAAAGTACCTTTCCTTTATGTTCTTGCAAAATTGATTAAGTCAGCCTATGAGTCTTAGTGTAGTGATAGTGTGATTGAGAGAGGATGAAATCAAATCATAGATTTCTATGCTGTCCGTGCATTGCTGTTCTTAGGAAAAAATGTCCTTAAAGGCCTGAGAATGCAGTAAAACATTTATAAAAAAAATTGAGAAAGTAACTTTAGGAGTTTAACACACTCTTGTAAGGTTTTTCCAAACAATGTGTTTTTCCTGGTCATACTGTTTTTCCTGGTCAATATGATTGGTGATTACATTTGCAACTTTATGAATGTTCATTGTTATGATTATCATTATTCATATGAATATCTGAAATTTCCTTATATTTTTAATCTCTCTCTCTCTCTCTCTCTCTCTCTCTCTCTCTATCTATCTATATTTCCTTATATTATGAAATATCAGTATTTCCAAGGTAGCACTGCAAGTTGGGGAATAACTTAGATAT
Organism: Sequoia sempervirens; assembly: GCA_007258455.2. Classification (NCBI taxonomy): domain Eukaryota; kingdom Viridiplantae; phylum Streptophyta; class Pinopsida; order Cupressales; family Cupressaceae; genus Sequoia; species Sequoia sempervirens. The sequence goes on from VDFB02054992.1 coordinate 15,504, forward strand.
ACAATGGATCCAGATGGTATATGCAGCTCTTGTACTGCGGTCATAACAGCAATCTGAGTCTGGATTATGGTGCGCACAACCCTTTAAAATCACTGTCACAGCCAGGGCATTGATCATTGTGGCGACTTCAATTGGTCCAGGTATCATGGATTGTAAGCTCTATTATTATTGTGGTTTCAGGGCTGCTTGTCATGCCCCCGCAATTGTAATGCCTTGGCCAACTAGTTAAATTAATAAAATCAACTTCAATCTCTTCTAATGTCTGGCCGACTCCCTTCAACTTGGCCGACTCCTTTGAAATCAGAAAATAAATTAGATTTATTATATTATTTGTGGCCGACTCTTCATAAAGCTGTGTGCAAAAATATCTTATTAATATGCTTGTAAAGTTCGATTTCAAGAAGGAACGAATACGACTTTGAAAGGATTAAGAAGTGGAGTGACCTCAATTTGTGAGGCTGCAAGATATACGATCTTTATTGTGTTAAGGGCTTGCAAATTCATCTATATAGCACCTAGTACTCATTGAGATGTAAATTAAATTGAAAGGGAATGCACCTTACACAAAAGACAAATATTATTCACCAAGAGGTGTGATCTAGGAAGGAAGAGAGACAACCAGCAAAGAGGAGTGTTTGGTCATTGCCAAGAGTCGCGTCTCTACCAAATTGTTTCGTTTAAGATGCTACAAATTGTAGAAGATAGTGTGAATGAAAGGGAAGAAGGAGAATGGAACATAATCAGATTTAAATGCAAATATATGAAGCAGCGAATAAGGAAATGGGAAATAGAAGGAGAATATGAAATAGAATGAAATTAATAAAAAGCTGATATGGAAGCAAATCTGCACTCAGATATATGCAATAATACAATTATGCAATAATGATGCTTAAAGCAATTATTAATCCTTATTAGTAATTATTCAATCGAAACTAATCTGTTTGTTTTTCTTTAAGCAATATCTTTTGAATATTGAAAACAGATCGATTGAAGGAGAAGATTATACAGACCAGGAATCATCTACAGGGAAAAAATAAATAAATGGAAATAGAGGACTGCACCCTTTAAATTGGAAATAAATGATAAATTCGCTTGTGCACAGCAGACCAATTTCCTAAGTTGGTGGTATGAGATCTGATTTACAGTTATATGGTGTAGCATAATTTAATATAAGTGATTGTGATTATTTAATTAAATATTCACATTACTAATGATACATTGCTGTTATGACTGCCTCCTTATATCAGTAAATATGATTAATATTTGTTTGTCATATGTCTTAAATGTTTTAGCCATGATAGAGGAGGCTGAGATTACAAGAGGGGAACGGCGATGGGGCACTCTCCTAAGTATGCTACCTCAAGATGGGGGACCAAGTAGTCCCAAGATGGGGAACCAAGTAGTCCCAAGGAGGCCAAGGAGGTACCAATGGGGTACCAATGGTACAGCGCCTTGGGCTTAGGAGAGATGGCATTTTCAGGGCACCCATTCTAATCTCACCCCTCCATCACAGTGAATCAGCATAAGAGGTCAAACCATAGAGAGAGGGAAATAGTTGGCAAGATGAAGGGATAACTGAAAGGGGAAGCATCTTTGGTAGACCACCTCATATGGATGGCATGGGCCACATGAGGCCAAGGGGGGTGGTATATCCGCTCTTGGGCCTAGAGGGTCGTAAGCACCCCATCAAGTCACGTTCTCCCATGCTCTCCTATGGTTGGGCCCTCCAAGGATATTAAATGCTTTGTGATTGAATTGGTATTTGGCCTTGAGTTTACTAATATTTAATTATGATAATCGGCTAATTACTATTATTGTGGTAAATGGTTATAATCTGCTAATCAGTGTGATTGCGGCAAATGGTTTTCTAATTTGTGTGCAGGGCTTCAATCAGGTGAAAGGTATTCTCTAACCCATTTGTTCATTTAGAAATTAAGGATTTAGGGCATTCCCAATTAGGGGACATTACACTGCTGGAATGAACATGAGTCCATATTGTATGCTTCATAACAGCCCTGTGTTACTGCTCCATAGACCAGTTTGCTTATCAATCAAAGTATTGAATTTATTGCATCAGTACTCTCCATTTTCAGACTTGCACTTCCAATTTGGGCAAGGGTTTCAAGGGATATTTGTATTCAAGTGCAAGGTTTCATATTCTCCCTATTGCTACCAATTGTGGGAGCTATAATTCAAGTCTGCAATTCATTGTATGTTTAAGGGTCTAAACAAGTCAAAGGTTTCATGGAGGACCTAACAATTTCCTCATAATATTCCAAAGAGATTTTCAGTGACTTTGTGGCAGATTTATTTCAGAATCTAGCAACTCAAAAGGCATACACGCAACCCCAACACCTAAGTCACAAGGTTTGAATTTGAATTCGAGTTCAGCAACATTGAAATTCGGATGAAATTCGGCAAGAAAAAAATTCAGATTAAATTCACCTTATGTAAAAAAAATTATTTTTATAAATATAAGTAATATATCCACAAAATTGACTAAAGAAAATTAAATAATATTTATAATATATAAAAACTAGTAAATAATATATATACTAAAAATATATATTATGTAGTATATTTTCTTATATATAATAAATAATATATATAAATAATAATAAATAATAATATATAAGTAATAATAAATAATATATAACGTAATATATATTTTCTTACATATAATAAATAATATATATAAGTAAAAATAATTTATTACAAATAAAATAATATTAACAATATATCAAACACAATGTAAATTAATAATATTAACTATAACTATAAGAAAATATTCAAAATAATTGTCAACTGTCAAATTAATTATTTAGATTTTTCTTAGAACCCCATAAAATTGTTACAGATTGGTGAAGAGGTTCGTGATTGAAGTGAGAGAAGGTGCTCGAGCCACTGTTAAACAGGATGGGGCGACACAAGAGTAAGCAGCGGAGAATGGGTCGTACTAGTGAGAGTAAGCAGCGGGCAATGCATCGTACTGGCGATAGTAAGCAGCGGAGGGGGATTTCTGTCTTCATTCGTGATTTTTGTCTGCACAACTAAGACTTCGGTTGCCTTCATTTCCTCTTGTGATTCTCGCCTCTTCCTCCGCGATTTTTGTCTGCACGACTAAAACGGCCAAATATATTTTAATTAAAAAAACCCTAGCTTTGTTCTGTATGAACTATAGGGCGAATTAGAACAAATTTTTTGGATTTTATTGGAGTTCGCCTAATTTTGAACTTCATACATGAAGTTCGGCGAACTCTGTGACTTAGCCCAACACAACTGTATAATTAGTGATCTTGTTCTGATCATTATATGTAATTCAAATAATATAAAATATTCCATCCAAAATATTACACTTGAGATAAAATAAAAGATTACAACTTAACAATTACCAAATCCAAGTGATCACACTGTATAAATAGAAAAATTAGAACAAAAAATCCTATGTGCAAATTATATGAAGCAAAACTCGATGAACAATTAAAATAATTTTCTTTGTCAAGCCAACTACTTTCATGTTTTCATTGTAAACCCATTCACAGGACAGTGTTGCGACATGAAACTACGATGCAATTATCCTTAAAAAAATCTTAAGTGATGAGTTGCCAATATTGTAAAAAACAAAGAATGTCAAACCATTCAATAAGGACAATCCATAACAAATATGTAATAATCCTCATGATATTATATTTGAATACAAATTTCAAGAGAAAATTCTCTGATCTGAACCCATTTATGTAATCAACAAATTGGAATATGAATTTATCTTTGGAAAGAATCAAAACTTAGTCACCTTTCACGCTGATGTGGGGGTCAGTCAATTGATTGTTGAAACCTGTCAGCAACAACTTTCACAATTTAAATGACCATAGGGTTCAACCAGTGCTTCACCAATAGGGGAAGAGACATATGTATACTCAATTGCATTTGCAGGTTTCATTACAGATGATTTGTATCCTAGTTTCATGTTGCCACCACTGATCCTTCTCCAAACCTGCTTTTAACTTTTAATTTCTGGAGAAAATAATTTATTTTCATCCTTTTATCTTAGGATCTCATTGTCTCAGTTTTTGGTTTAGCTCTTAGGAATTTGAATTCTTGTTCACACCATTCTACATTCAAGTCTTTCTTAGATCATCTGCTTAAAAGAATATCCTCTAATTTATTTCAACTTTAATTTGTTTAAATTCAAACAAGACTCAGAACACAGTGCTCGGAGTTAATATCCTATTGCTTAATAATTGTATGCCACATCTAGTCACTTGATCTCTAATATTTTGGTTAAGGGGACCAACCACTGGAATTTTTTTGTTGCTTCTGGTATGTGTATATAAAGTAGTGCACAGGAATCTGAGACCTGTTTTAAGATCAACTATTATCTTCTAGTCACTTGATCTCTGCTATTTTGGTTAAGGGGACCAGCCACTGGATTTTTCTTGCTGCTTCTGGTATGTGTATATCAAGGAGTGCAGAGGAATCTGAGATCTGTTTTAAGATCAAATGTTCTTTAAGGAAATGCTAGCAATATTCATTATATGGTTAGTTTTTTCTACTTATTATTTATTTCTTCTTATGAAGATCATTTACAATAATAGCAAATGTAATGGCACCTATCATCATATATCATCCAAGTTCGGATCATTAAGAAAATTTATTACATTTTCTATTATTCAAATCTTCTCTTGCTTCTTTGCCTGATATGATCTGATGGAAAAATGACTAACAACAATTGTTGCATAAGGTCTTTTGAAGTTACAATTTAACTGAAACAAACCTGCTCGTTGTAGTCAGCTCTCTCTCGAATGTTTGCAGCCAAAGCAAGAATGAATGATTCTATCGGGGCACGATCCTTGTTCCAACCAAAAGTAATTATGTCACAGCTAGTTTTGCTGACAATTTCAAACAGAGTACCTTGGCTGTCGCCCCAAGTATCAGCCTATAAA
>VDFB02054993.1:0-64113 GCA_007258455.2 Sequoia sempervirens
TATTGGTTCAATTATGCCATCTTGGTTTAAGCCTAAACCACTTTTTCCATCATATCCTTTGCTTTGCATGATTTTGAAACCCTTTCTGTATAGTCTTGTAGGAATATGAGCAAGTAAAAGGGGTTCTTGATTATCTTCCTTATACAGCCAGGAAGTAACATCTTCTGTATCTACAACCTCTTTGCTTAATTCACCCCATTTAGTGAAAGTTGTTGTGGGGGGAAAATGTATAGTGATTATAGACTGTCCCCTACCTGTTTTAGGCAAACCATATGACTTAGGAGGGACCAAGTGGCTAACACAATAGGAAGTCTTCATATAATACTCTCCACAACCCTTGTCTTGGATCTCAACCCTAGGAGTAGTGGGAAGTGAAGGTGCAATAGATGTTCGAGTGAGCATGGATGGGTCAACATAAGAAGATGGATTAGACGATGAGGCCTCTTGGTTGACTGGCACTTGACATTGAGGGATGTCCTTTAGGTTAGTGCAATATTGAAAAGGATCAGGATCACCATCGATAGTTATTTCGGTGCCATTGTAAGGGAATTTAAGGCACTAATGATATGTGGAAGGGACTGCCTTCATGGCATGAATCCATGGTCTACCTAGCAAAAGGTTATAAGGGAGGGTGAGATCCAAGACCTAGAACTTTGTCTCCATTTCCGTAGGACCAATTCTGATAGGAAGTGTTACCACCCCCTTTGATTTTCTTTCTTCATCATCATAAGACTTAATGACAATACTCTTGGTGGTGTCTACGCATGCTTCTGAAATACCTAATGCCTTAATTAGTTTTAAAGTGCATAGATTTAACCCTGCTCCTCCGTCACTACCAAAATTTCGTCTAGCGTCATCAACAAGGACTTCTAGATGTAAAGGGTCATTGTGGTTCGTCTTATCTGTGGCATAGTCTTGTTCAAAAAATGTGGCATGATGATTATTGGTCAAGTAGCCCACCATCTCCTAGAAACAATTGACATCAAGGTCATTAGGGACCGTGGTGTTCTGTAAAGCCTTATCGAGGATAGACCGATGCTCGGGGGAGATACACAACAATTCCAAGATTGAAATTTGGGTTGGGGTCTTCCCCAACTGGTCAAGTAGGTTATATTGTAACTTGGAAGGTTGTGATGCTTGCTGTGATGGAGGACCTTGGATAACAAACTTAGTACGACGAGTATTGACCGCACATTCCGAATTAGCCTTGATAGTAATGGTATTGATGTTGTCATTGGTGGCGCGAAGGCAATGAATGATTTTGCCACTATCATAGTCATGTTTTATATTTGCATAATTGGCTGGCATATTGGTCTTAGTACTCAAACTAGGGACAGTTCCTTTCCCATGGTCATGTAGTGGGTCTGAAAAGACTTGATGATCAGTGTTCGATGTCTTTTGTTTTTGTCCACTAACTTCAATGATTCTCTTGTCAACAAGGTCCTGTATGATGTTCTTCAGTTGTCGACAGTTTTGTAGGTTATGTCCCTTAGTCCTATGATAATCACAAAAAGCATTGTCATCCCACCAAGTTGGTTTAAACTATCCTGGATCGTATTGTCTTGGTTCCTGCAGTCGTATGAGGTTGTGTTGTAATAGTTGTTTGAACCTGGAGCTCATTCGTTCCCTAAAGAGTGAACTTCAGTTTAAAGAATCTCACTTAGTGGTGGGCCGTTGGAGTGTTTGAGATACATGTTGTTGGGAGGTTGATTGACAACATTATTAACAAAAGTATGAGGTCATAGCAATATGAGGAGGGTCTTACTTGTAATGTTTTAGCATCAACCACCCCATCATTGGTGACATTTTTGTTGCGAGACCAGCATCTGTTTCTGTCAGTGGGAGTGTTTTGTACAACCGTGTTTTGATTGGGTGTTGTCATCTTGAGTTCACCCTTTTCAATGAGATCCTTCTCTATTATCACCCCCTTTTCCACTAGTTCCGAAAAAGATATGCAGCAATGTACCCATAAGTTACTCCTGAGTTTTGGATGAAGATTTTCTTGAAACATGGTAACCTTTTGTTTTTCAGGTATCTCGACAGGACATCTACTAGCAATAGTTCTCCATCTCTGGAAGAAAGCAATGAATGTTTCACCTTCGTCTTGCGTGGTGTGGCACAAAGTTGCTATATTTATCTCATGGTCAATGTGGAAGGAGAATTGCTCCACAAATTTCTCGACTAGCTCTCCCCATGATCTAATGCCAGAATCTAGACCTGAAAACCATTCTAGTGCAACCCCTACAAGACTTCATGGAAATAGCCTCATAAGGTACGTGGGGTCGTAAGCAACATCAATGCATATGGTAGAAAATTCCCTGATATGTTCTACTGGATTGCGTTTGCCATTGTACTTAGGAAGATTTGGTATGACATATCCGTGAGGGAAAGGTGTCATGTACAATGATCATCAAAAAGAGAATGAGGCATATGTCCCTTTGGTGAAAATGATTTCTTAGTTGACACTGATATGTTATCCATTTGCATTTGTAATGCCTGCATTTGTGTTTGTAGGACGTCAACTTGAGTCAAAGATGTGCTAGAAGGATTATGCGGATCCATATATGTATTCTGAAATCCAAAGTCTCGTGATGGGTTTTGATTGAATGTTGGCATCTGAGGTGGATTTGGATTCGGAATGTTGGTAAATGTATTTCTAGTTTGGAAATTGGCATAGATTGATATTTGTCCCTGGATTACGTGTAAATGGATTAGAGTACCACTTTCTGTATAAAGGATTGATTGAGCAAATCAATGATAGTTTGGCACGGAATGCGGGTAGATGGATTACATTTTCCAATGCGAAAGGGGTTGATTAGTTTCGATATGGAGTGGTTTGCTAGTGCGGAAAGGTGGATTTGATTGCCATATTGGAAGGAGAATGCCTTGTTTATTGTAATCCTTAATTTATGGTATAGTGACTGAGCACTAGGTAGCCATCGGCTGTAGCCAAGGTACCCATATGCTATGATGGGTGTGGTTGTTGATTGCGCACTTGTGACACCGACATAAGATGTATGGGCTGATGTTTTAGGTCTTTTACTCCCACTAAGAGGACCGAAGGGGGTAGATGATGAATCCCTTGTAGTGAAACTAAATCCCGATGTCATGGTAGGTGTACCAAATGGGGATGTATGGACTGTCGTACTCTGTGTAGACGTGCTAGATGGCATAGTCGTGCTGACTTGAGGTATAGTAGTACTAGCAGTCGTGGTATTTGTCCCTTGTGTAGGTTGATTTTGTAAGGTGCTAATGTCAAATCCTGGAGGTAAGGTAGCACCTTCAGCTAGCAATTTTCCTAAGAACCGTTGACGATCGTTTGCTAGGTACTCATCTACAAAAGAGGCAAACTCAGGGTCTTGTGCGGCAGCCTCTATGTCTTCTGTTGTAACATGTCCTTGAGTGTTTCTAGTGGTAAATTTGTCTAATAAAGTCTTATGAGGTCTTGAAGAAAATGGGTTGATGAACTCGCTTGGGTTCGACATGTTTTCTCTCTCTCTTCTCTTAGACCTAGTTTCAACCATGTAAGACAAGCTCAATATGCGGGAAATGCAAAACTATATCTAGAAACTGTATGACTCTATTCTATGTTTTTGGGGTTTTCTTATGCAAAATAAGGGATGTCCTATGATGATACTAGTCTAGACTCTAAAGGTGCAAGAAGTCTAAGTGAGACCCTAAAATGATCAATTCTATAAACTCAAGGTGGAAGGACCAACTACCTAAAGTCAAACCAAAGTGTCAATTTAGTTAAGTCAAGGAACCAATGTAGGACGAAGATCAAAGACAAGTTGAGTTTCCTAACTAGACTGATGAGCTAGGAAGACTCTCTGTAGGACAAAGTATATGATGATAAGACTAGGTTCAATGACAGATTTCATTGACACTATGACCTTTCTAGAGTATAGATGGTGGACTACTCCTAAAGTTTGTAAAAGTGACCTCTCTAAAAGTCTAATGCAAGGTGATATGTACCCTATGATGAAGCCAAACTCTAACTAAAGACAACTATGGTAATGACTAAATGAACCTAAAGGATGCAAAATTGAGCAAATCGTTTCAGGTTTCTATTTTTGAAGACTGTTTGTATGAAGACCACTGAAACTAGTATAACCCTGCTAACAGGACAGTGATAGTGAATTTTGGTTTTTCTAGTAATCAGACAGATGTGTTTCAAATTTAACAGTTGTGGTTCAAACTGACAGATGCGACTCAAAATTACCAGATGCGACTCAGAATATAACGCATGCGATGTTTCTAAAACAAATGCGAGTCAAACTGACATGCGCGATTCAGAAATTACAGATGTAGCTCAAAACAACCAGATGCGACCTATATAAATCAGATGCGAGCCAAACTGACAGATGCGACTCAAAACTTACAGATGGGACTCAAAATTTATAGATGCGACTCAAAATTAACAGATGCGACTCTAAAAATCAGATGCGTGTTTCTGGTGAACAATTGCGACTCTCTGTGAATTTTCAGTGACATGAAATTTAAACTAACCCGATTTTCTATGATCAAATTCTGACAATCAAAGACAATCGTAAGACAAAGTGTTTTTAGTTTCGATTTTGGACTCAAAGATCATTTAAAGTGATAACAGACAAGCACATCCTAATAGACCAAAGGCCTAGGGTTTGTATACTTGGTATAGCCCACCAGTTATACCACGGATTGGTGATGAACACCTTTCCTTCTCAAGAGCGGATAGCTTAGGAATTTGGTGGCATTGGTTCCCCTCCACGGCTCATTAACGTCTTTTGAGCACACCAATTCCGAATTCATTGGGTAATGACATCCCAAGAACCGCTATCTCTACTCAAGGGGATCAGTAGTGAGTAATCTTCGGGCATGATACTGTACCCTGCACTAATACCAAGCAACGGCCACAAATAGGTTGGTCTCTACAACAAAGGGTATTCCAGACATTGGATTTAAGGTAAGAATTGTGATCATCTGTGCTGATCCCCTTCGGATCATCTCGTCGGAACCACACTCGTGATTCTTGGGGTTTCCCCAAGAACCCACTTTTGTATACCGGCTGGAAGTCCCTCAGGTTCAGGGTGCTACCGGTCTGAGTCGTCCTGGGGTGAGTACTTTTTCCCACCAGAACAGGCCCAAGTTCTAGAGTTGGTAACCGTTTCTCTTACACCCAAGATCGCACGGATGCACAAGGGGAGAGGATACTTCGATGTACCAAGTCATAAGGGTGACCAAACTTGTGCTTTCGCACCAAACACAGTAGACACTTGTTAATTTTAATCCAAATGAAAGATTTTCTACGCTACCAAACAATCTGTTTCAAAATTTAATTAGGGTCTTCGACAAGCGTCCTGCAGAAGATATCATTAGTAATTTTCAATTTTGTCTTCGCCAATCATCCTGCAAAAGCTTGTTAACTCCAAATGGCCACACGCTGAAAATCAAATATTAGTAACACGAAAATCAATTGAAAATTCCAGATTGCCGAAAGCAGAAATAAAATTTTACCTGTCAATTGCGTCATTTTGTTACCAGTCAGATGCGTCGTTTATTTTTCAGTTGCGGCTCGGGATATCACTTGCGATTCAATAATTTCCAGATGCATCGTTTCTCTGTCAGATGCGGTTCATAAACTCAATTGCGGTTCAAAAACTTCACGTGCGGTTCCAGAAAATCAATTGCGGTGCAGAAACTTCACATGCAATTCAGAAAATCAGTTGCGGTGCATAAACTTCACATGCGTCATTCTGTACGAAAAATCTGCAAAATCAAAAATTAAAAGATCTACGGATTCGCAAAGATGGTGTCTTCACGTCGGGTTCACCAAAATGTAACGCCAAATAAGAGCTTTGCACAATAGACACACCAGAAAGATTAGATCCTAAGAAGCACACATGCATACAATACTACATCTAACATGCAAATTCATACGTTAAGCAACAAAGAACATGGGAAAGTAAAAACGTAATTAAAAACTAGAACAATCTCACCAATTTTCAAATGTATTTCCATGAATTATCTCGATTTCCCTTCTCCATTTTGCTTGTGTAGTATAATTGACCTTAGATTTTCAAGTTCGTGCAAGTATAGCCTTATGATAATGATTAGCAAAATATCGAAGATTCAAGACAAAGTGCTCTCCAAAGTTACAAATTCGCGAGAGATTTCGAGAGAGAGATTGGAATGAAGAATGACAAATCAATTTATAGAAAATTGATTATTCGAATGACAGGTCAAGATTGAAAGATCAACAGACGGTTGAGATTGAGAGATTAAACATGCATTCAGATAACTGATAAAATTGACACGAGTGATTCGAATTAGAAATAGAATTAAAGATTAATTAAATGATTTAATCTTCAGTTCAGCATTTGAAAATAGAAGAAATATCTTTGCATGACAAAGATGAAGATTGATTAAAGCAACTCTTGTTTGAATGCACGCACAACACTTAATTAATTAAATAAGAATATTTAATTAATCCGCATGTACACGCAATTGAGTTAGAAGTGGACGATTGCATGATCTGAAGAAGAGATTACTCAAAGACGCCACTCAGACATTAAATCAATAGTTAACTGAACGATTAAAATAGATGTCGAGTTGAGTAAAAGTGAATACTTAGATAACTCACATAATTATCTAAAATATAGAAGAATGTGTTAAAATAGAATTAATGAATTAAATAATTCATTTAATTCAAGAGACTCAATATTCGAAGGATAATTAAATAAATAATATTTATTTAATTAAATGATGAAGGGATTTAAATGAATAATTAAATAAATAATGAATTTATTTAATTATAGTTGAAATATGATAAAGAATAAATTAAATAATGATTTATTTAATTTGACCCGAAGAATAAGGTTAATTAGTAAGATAATTAAATAACAAGCGTTTATTTAATTAATCAGATAGAATAAAGAAAAGTGAATTAATTAAATAATTGAGATTATTTAATTAATAGATAAATTAATGTTAAGATGAATAATTAAATAATTGACATTATTTAATCATGACCATGAAGAATAAGAATTATGAAGAATATAGAAGTCGCAGGCTAATAACCAGATTTCGGTGTCTACAATATTGTTTGATGGTTTTTTTTATGTATGTTTTTGCACATCACAACATATAAAAAATATGGAGTATTCTATCTCTCTTGAAAGGAAATCTAACCTCTAATACTTCATAAAGATAACCACAAGGCTTTGATATTTAGGTCTTGACTTTGCAAAAATGACTCAGTGGTTCAATGTTTTGTTGTTTAGAAGGGGCCTTACAATTACTTAGTTGGAACTCAATAACAAGGGTTTTAAATATCCAAAACTGATATGAAACCCTAACTTAGTTTCTAGATATGAGATCTAAAAACAATGTTCAACGTCTAATATGATAATCTAGGCGATGCTTTTCTTCATAAACTAAATCAATCTTAAAATAAAATTCGAAAGATAGGGTGAGAAGAGATTAGGTTAAGAAAACCTAAGGAAAATGACACCAATGACTCTATGCTATAGATAGATTGATCCCTCACAAAATCAATTCTTTCCTACTCAGATACTAACTCACTATGCTACAAGAAAAATACAATCTTCAAAGGAAATGAAATAATTTTAGATCATAAATATTTATGCAAATATCCAATTCTTATGTAATATAAACAAATCTTCACAATCAAAATAATATTTAACTAAGGTTTAAACTAACCATACAAATCAACTTACAATCAACAAATTACAAATGGTATGGACCATAGATCTATCAAATATTTTCATACTACACCATTATTATAATTAAACTTTATCTAATATTGAAGAAAGAAACAATGCATACATAAGAAATAACAAGTAGAATACCAAAGATATAATGTTGTGCTTGTATTAATTTCAAATGCTTGTTACAACAATTCTTGTTCAACAGCCTTGAAAATGAGATAAAACTACCTTTTATAGACAATTGGAACAAAACCTGAGGAAAAATCAATGGTGGAGATTATCTCAACACCAATGGCTAAAATTACATTTGCATAAATATTTGAAGAACATTAAATGTTTGCAACACATTCATCATCCATCTCCAATTAAAATCAGTTACAAATACACCTAGGGATATGTAAAAGTACATTATATATATATATATATATCTTTGCATTAATTACATTTTACAACATCCTAGGAAATATGGTGCAAAAAGTTCCAAAAAAGTTGCTAGTTGGCATCTTTACAAAAATTGATCATCAATTACACTTCTACCCTCTAACTTCTCCTTTATGGAAAATTTTGTAAAGGCTATCAAAGCGAAGGTGACTTCATTATTAGGCGGACTTGTGAAACGACATGGATCTTGTAACATTGGGAATCATATTGATCAATCAATTGATTGTACAAGGCCATCCATGGAGGATTTTGACTAATAAAATATTGAGATTTCACCAAAAATTGATCCTGGCCTCATCCATGAAATATATCGATAAATCCTTAGTAGGATCTATATGGATTAACGAATTTCATTATTGCTTCAAAATGTGTTCGTTTATATAGGTATAGAAGCATCCACCTTAGATTTTGTAAGCTCTCCCAAAACTTGGATGCAAGTCATCAAAACTTCATCAATCTGATCATTTATTTTCTTCATTTATGGCTCCACTTACATAACTATCTCTTTACAAAATCTGAGCGTGTGCAACCAGTAGAGAGATTCTATGACAATCTTTCTTCAAAATACTCTCCCTCACTATCACTTCATTGGAAAGTTTCTTTACAAACTTTATCTTGGGGAATACTAAGCCATCCAATATTTTTCATTGTTGTTATAGTCTTTGACAACCTTATCTACTTCCTCCTTGAGAATAAGAAAGCTATTATGCACTTGGATGACAATATCAAATTCCATATTATCGGTGTCAAAAACATGCTTTATCCAATTCTGAGTAGATTGGGCCGAAGACCTCATTTTTTCCATTTTATCTACTTTGTCTTTGGATAGCACTATTGGGGTTACAACTTTACCCGAAGTACTCTAAAACGGGGTTACCAAATGTTAGATGAAGGCCTTGAGGTCAACAACTTATGAATTTAACGTAGCTTTAGTCACTTCATCCTTATTCATTCTCTTCAAAATGCTTGAAACTGATCCTTGAAATTCATTTATTTCTTGGGCTCTATTTGTAGGACCGAGATTTATAGTTGAAACATTGAAATCCTCTAGAAAAATGACCTAATCATCATTATCTATAGTAGCATTATTTACATTTAGAATCCTTGACCTAGAAGCATCTGTGGTTATATGAGACCTTATCTTGGCCTTTTTATTCTCCTTAGGCTTTTCTATTTTGCTCAAAATCTTATTGAGGCTTAACTGAGGAGTTTTATTAATCAACCTTTGATTCTTTAATTGATCTTCTAACCATATAGGTGCAACAACCTTATCTATTTATTTTGTTTGTAGAGGAGGGGAGGAAGTTTTCTTGTGACTATATTTTACATATACCTCTTCATGAATTTGTTCTTGTTCCCTTGGATGCTCTTCTGCAAGTTTCTCTTCTTCTTGGCTTACAAGTTGCTCGAACTCATACCTAGGAACATCTTTTGAAGGATTATCTTCTTCTAAAGACATATTTTTCTTAGGTGGAATTGCTGGATCTTCTACTAAGGATAAACAAACCATACTTTCCCTTTCTTGTTGTTGCATTTCTTCTAATATTCTATGTACACTCTCCATAGAAGGAAGCTCTAATTCTTCTTTTGAAGAGGATGGGGAAGTGGTTTGTTCTAATTGATTCAATAGAGATTTAATGACTTGAGAAAGAACCATGGTAACCAGCTCCTTGGGAATATTAGAAAGGCGAGCGTAACATCATGAAAACAAGAAAGATCAAAGCAAACACATATACAATAAACTCTAATGTAAACTAAAGCTAAACAACAAAGCACAAAGGAAAGCATAAATGAAAGATCTCACCAAGCATCAATATAGTTCCATGAATAACCTTTGTTGTCCTTCTCCATTTTGTCGTGATAGTATTCTTGCCCTCATATTTTTAATATTTGTGCAAGTATAGCCTCAATAGATGTGATAATAGCGAAATATTAAAGACTATAAAACAAGTGCTCCAAAAGTCATCAGATTTTGGGAGGAGTCACAATGATGAAGATAAATCCAATTTATAGAAAATAGGGTTTTCGAATGACATGCTCAGATTGAAAGATAGACAGACAATTAAGATTAAAAGATTCGACATGCATTGAGATTAGTGTCAGTAGCGACGTGAGTGATAAAACATCAAAGGTGAAGATTAAGATTAAATAATAATCTAATCTTTAGTTGAAATTGTTTGAAAATTAGAAGAATAATGATTACATGTAAAGATGAGGATTAGCATGGAGGAAATGGTTTGTTCAAACACACAAATGAATTAATTAATTAAATAAATTTATTTAATTAATAAATGTTTGCACTAAGAAGAATAAAACAATATAACTGACTAATTAAGACAAAGAGTCTATTAATCAGAGATAATTAGATATTAAATTAGGAGATAACTGACTGATTTGATTAAATCTCCAGTTAAGTGGTGAATGAATAATTAGATAAGTAAGTGATTATCCAATTATAGAAGAATATGCCAAGAATAATTTTTTTTATGAATTAAATGATTATTTAATTCAACATTCAAAATTTGCGGACTAAATTAAATAAATTAAGATTTATTTAATTGACTGAAGAAAAGGCTAATGAATCATTAAATAATTCAAGTGTTTATTTAATTATAGTCGAAAGTATGATAACAATAAATTAAATAAGAATTTATTTAATCCAGAAAGAGGATAAAGTGAATTAGTGACGTAATTTTTATTTATTTTTTTATTTTAGACTGCAGGAATCGGGTAGCACGACCCCCTATAAACTGCAGTGTGCCTAGTAAAATTTTTAACGTGACCAGCGGCACTGGCGTGACACGCGAATTAGTGATGTAATTAAATAATTAACATTTATTTAATTAATCCAGATTGAATAATGGTAAAATGAATTAATTAAATAATTAAATTTATTTAATTAATAGAGGAATAAATGTTAAAATGAATGAATTAAATAAAGTTATTTAATTAATAGAG
Source organism: Sequoia sempervirens (assembly GCA_007258455.2). Lineage (NCBI taxonomy): Eukaryota > Viridiplantae > Streptophyta > Pinopsida > Cupressales > Cupressaceae > Sequoia > Sequoia sempervirens. The sequence continues at coordinate 11,109 of VDFB02054993.1, forward strand.
GACCAGGGACTTTAGAAATATAATTAAATAATTAAAATTATTTAATTATTATAATGAAGATGAGAATTATAAAGAAAATGAAGTCGCAGGCCTAGACCAATTTTTAGTGTCTACATTTTGCCCCTCTTTGATACAATGTCATTTTGGCATTGTGTCAAAGAAAAAGATAGAAAAACATATATGCCCAAGTGAAAGTAGGATGAGGAAGGATGATGAGGAAGTAGTGGTATGCCCCCTTGAGAGGACATATAGGTTCAAAGAAAATAAATGTGCTCTCGAAATGGATAAGAGGAATAGAATGTCGTATCTATTTACTAGTAAGCCACAGTTGATTTCCTGAGTCGCATTTGCAGTCTGGAATGACATATCTACTAGTCACAAATTCCTGATACATAGTCTGAGTCTGAAAACCACAACTGACAATTTCTAAGTCGCTTCTGATATTGTGAGTCACATCTTCCTGATACAGAGTCACATTTTCCTGATACAAACCTAAGACTGAATTTACCAGTAGACCGCAACTAACAATACAAACCACAACTGTAAAATTTTGTGACACATTTTTCATCCTGCAACACATTTTCCTAATTACTAGAAAACTAGATTTCACTATCACAGACCAAAACCAAACAGTCATACTAGTATCTGACTTATCCTTTTACACTGATCCTTGGACAAAAACTAGATAGTTTGCTCATATTTTGCATGATTGCATCCTTTAGTTATAATTCAGTCATAGTGATAGGCATCCTAGTTGTAGATCTTACTATCATCTTAGGAGTCTTTATTACCTTTTGCAGATCTTAGAATAGGAACTTTCCACACTTTGGATAAACCCTTGCTTCAACAAACATTGTCATTGAACCTTGTCGTCATATCTTTTTGTCCTACACGTGAGTCCTTCCAGCTCATCATTCTAGTTTGGGAGCTCACCTTATCTTTTGTTCCTTATCCTACAAAGGTTCCTAGTCAAAACTAAATTGAAACCTAGGTTAAACTTTAGGTGGTAGGTAAACTCTTTTAGAATCTTCCAAAAATTGATCACTTAGACTTTTTCATATTTAGATATTGTCATCCTATGATAGCATCATTTTAGACATATCTTATTTGCAAGAAAATACCAAAAAAATAGCTACATTCATTCCTTATAATCAAGAAATCCCAAAAACATAGACTAGATTCATACCATCTATAGACTTAGTTTTTGCATCACTTGCACTTTGAGCTTACCTTACATGGTTGAAACAAGATCTAAAAGGAAAGAAAGAGAAAAGATGGCTGATCCAAACAACTTCATCAATCTATTCTCGAACCCCTTTTCAGGGACATCTTCATCGAGACCTCACAAGAATTTGTTAGACAAATTTGTTACTAGAGATGCACAAGGACACATTGTAGTGGAAGACATAGATGTTTTTGCATAGGACCCTGAGTTTTCCTCCTTCATAGATGACTATCTAGCAAATGATCCTCAATGATACTTAGCTAAGTTGCTAGCAGAAGGTGCTAAGTTACCTCCTGGGTTTGACATCCATACCTTGCAAACAACATCTACCTAGGGGAAAACTACGACAACTACTAGTGCCACTATACCTCAAGTGACTACCGCTATACCAGCTAAAGGACCTACACAGAGTTCCTCAACAATACATACATCTCCATTTGGTACGTCTAGCTTGACATAGGGTCTAAATTTCACCATTGGGGTGTCATTGTTCAATCCCTTCGGTCCTCTTGCTGGGAACAAAAGACCTAAAATGTTAGCAGCTATACCAAGTATCAATGTCACTAGCACTATTCCACAAACAACAACTATACTAATTCTCAATGTCACTAGTACTATACCACAGATTGAGGTCTCATAGATAGGAAACATACCCTCCTTTCAATATGGAATCTGACCCATCACTTGAAAAATTCCAAATGAAAATCCATTCACACAAATTCCAAATCAAAACCCCTTCTCACAGACTCCGAATCAAAATCCATTTTCATAAATCCCAAATCAAAATCCACTTTACATATCAACACTTAACCAAAACCCATCACAAAATGTTGGATTCCAAAACACGCACATAGACCCAAACAATCCAACTAACACATCATTAATGCAAGTTAACGTCCTGCAGACACAACTGCATGCCTTGCAAACACAGATGGATAACATGGCGGTGTCTAACAAGATAACTTTCTCAGCAAAATATTTATGCCCATTTCCCTTTGACAAAGCATTATACATGACACCTTTCCCACATGGGTATGTTATACCTAACTTGCCCAAGTACAATGGAAAGCGTAATCCAATCAAACACATAAGGGAATTTTCCATGATGTGCATAGATGTCGCATACGACCCAACCTATCTTATGAGACTCTTTCTAAGAAGTCTTATTGGAATTGCAATGGAATGGTTTTCGGGTCTCCAATATGGCATAAAATCATGGGGCGAACTGGCCAAAAAATTCATTGAACACTTCTCCTTTAACATCGACAACGAGATCAACATAGCAACCTTGTGTCACACTACACAAGATGAAGGAGAAACTTTTATCACCTTCTTCTAGAGATGGAGAAGTATGGCCAGTCGATGTCCTGTAGAGATACCTGAGAAATAGAAGGTCACTATATTCCAAGAAAACCTCAACTCAAAATTAAGAAGTGACTTGAGAGTACATTGTTGCACATCCTTTATAGAACTAGTGGAAAAGGGCCTCATACTAGAGAAAGGTCTCATTGAAAAAGGGGAACTCAAGACACCCAACCAAAATTCCCCTGTGTAGAACACCCCAATGATAGAAATAAATTTTGGTCTCAAAACAAAAACGTTACCAATGATGGGGTCATTGATGCTAAAACCCTACAAGCAGGACCGATCATTACACTTAGAGGATAGAACACCTCCAATAACATGCTCAATGTCGTCAATCAAACCCCCAACACTACCCAAAACACCCAGTGACCACAACAACAAAGGAGGCTTCCAAAACATGAGTTCACTCCCTTAGGGGAACCCATTGAATCAGTCTTCAAACAACTATTGCAACACAATCTCATACAGCTTTGAGAGCCAAGACAATATGATCCAGGGAAATTCAAACCATTTTGGTTGGATTACAATGCCTTTTGTGATTTCCATAGAACCAAGGGACGTAGCCTACAAAATTTCCAACAACTAAAAAAAATCATATAGGACTTTGTTGAGAACAAAACTATTGAAGTCAGTGGACAAAATCCGATATCATCAAACACTGATCACAAGGTCTTTTCTGATCCACTACATGACCATGGGAAAGGAAAGGCCCCTAGTTCAGGTAACAAGACCGATATTGCAAAAAAGACCAATACTGCAGAAAACTACGCTAGTTTCAAGCATGATTATAACAGCTCAATCATAAATCACATCTGAGCTGTCGATGAGCATGTTAACATGATTACCATAAATAAAACTCCTAAGTGTGTTGTCAACACTTTCCAAACCAAAATCACCATCCAAGGCCATCCATCACACCATACATCATCCACTTCCAAGTCTCAGTATAACTTACTCAACCAGTTGGGGAAGACCCCAGCCCAAATCTCAATCTTGGAACTATTGTGTATCTCCCCCAATCACCGATCCATTCTAGACAAGGCTTTAAAAAGCATGACTATCCCCACTGACCTGGATGTCAATTGTTTCCAACAGATGGTAGGCTAATTAACCAAAAATCATCACACCACCTTCTTTGAACAAGACTATGCAACCTAAGAAGACAAATCATAACGACCTGTTACATCTAGAAGTCCTTGTTCATAAAATGAAAGTTAGACGAGTCTTGGTAGATGGAGGAGCAGGGTTAAATCTTTGCACTTTAAAACTAGTTAAGGCTTTAGGCTTCTCAGAGGCTTGTGTGGACACCACCAAAAGAATTTTCTTTAAGGCTTATGATGATGAAGAATGCAAATCAAAGGGGGTTGTAAGACTCCCTATCAGGATTGGTCTCGTAGTTATGGATACAAACTTCCAATTCTTGGATTTCACCCTCCCATACAACCTTTTGCTATGTAGACCATGGATTCACACTATGAAGGCAGTCCCCTCTACCGACCATCAATGTCTAAAATTCCCCTACAATGGCACTGAAATTAAAATAGGTGGTGACCCAGATCCATTTCAATATTGCACTAATCTGCAAGAGATCCCCCAATGTTAGGTGCCTATAAACCAAGAAGCTTCATCATCCAATTCATCTCACTATGTTGATCCATCCACTCTCTCTAAAAAATCCACTCCACCATCATTACCTTCCACTCCTAAGGTCGAGATCCAAGACAAGGGTTGTGGATAATATCACATGAAGACATCTTATTGTGTTAGCCATCCGGTTCCTCCAAAATCATAAAGTTTACCTACAACAGATAGGAGACAATCAGTGGTCACCATACACATCCCTCCCGCAACAAATTTCACAAAATGGGGAGAATTGAGTAAAGAATCCACAATTGAAGATGATGTGACCTCCTAGATATACAAAGAAGACAATGAAGAACCTCCTCCACTTGCTCAGATACCTACAGATCAATACGGAAAAGGTTTTACCATAATGTAGAGTAAAGGATACAATGGACATAGTGGCTTAGGCTTACATCAGAATGGGAGGACGAAACCTATCATTGTTTCTAAATGGCCGAAGGGCTTAGGGCTTGGGTTTCAACTGCTCCAGATTGGCATTCCTAGTACCACATCACCTTTATTAGAGGAATTAAGTGCTTCTAAAGATATTGAGACATCCAACAAACCATCTGACCAACCCTATTATGATTCCCTCGACTCTAACGAATATGAGTGGGATTCCCTATCCTCCACCTCTGTCATGGACCTTGATAAACTATTTGGAGAACTTGCCCAAATTCTGATATCCTCGCCAAATCCATTGAATTCCTGTCCATCGAAGACTATGACAAAAGAGGAATGGTTTAAACATTACTATTGGGAATATCTTGATCCTACCTCTTGGGAACCTGACAAACCCACTTCAGATAACCACACTTTGACACTATGCCCACCTCAGAATCCACCTATACCCAAGAAAAAGAACAAAGAGGATTTGGTAAGAAACCTTTGTGACTATGTGAACAACTCGGATTTTACCTTGACCCCTTTGAACTTTGACACCTTCGATGATGGCATGCCCTTAGTATATCCCCAACTCATCGATTGGGACCAACAAGACACACCCGTCTTAGATATCTTTTGGAACGATGAAGCAATTGCTGAGTTCCTAGGACTGTGAGAAGGCATACCTAGTGGTGATGATAAGGTTGGATTTACCATAGAATTGGATAACATGACATATTTTTGGGAATTTTTTCAACCCTCCAGTTGCACAAATAAGAAAATTAATGAAAAAGATAATAATGATGAGTCCCTAGGTGAAAACCGAAAGGCACCTTTGGACAATGAAAAAGCCAAAAATAAGGACGCATCCGAGGACGAAAACCTCTCTTAGGCACCCAAGGATGGAGGTTTGAACATTCTCATAGTTTCTCAGGAAAATTCACCCATGTCAGTTGAAGAATTTGTGGAAATCAACATAGGTACTAAAGTGAATCCCCATCTAGTCTATTTTGTAGCACCGTTGACAGAAACAGAGCTGTCGATGAGCATGTTAACATGATTACCATAAACAAAACTCCTAAGTGTGTTGTCAACACTTGCCAAACCAAAATCACCATCCAAGGCCCTCCATCACACCATACATCATACACTTCCAAGTCTCAGTATAACTTACTCAACTAGTTGGGGAAGACCCCAGCCCAAATCTCAATCTTGGAACTATTGTGTATCTCCCCCAATCACCGATCCATTCTAGACAAGGCTTTACAAAGCATGACTATCCCCACTGACCTGGATGTCAATTGTTTCCAACAGATGGTAGGCTAATTAACCAAAAATCATCACACCACCTTCTTTGAACAAGACTATGCAACCAAGAAGACAAATCATAACGACCTGTTACATCTAGAAGTCCTTGTTCATAAAATGAAAGTTAGACGAGTCTTGGTAGATGGAGGAGCAGGGTTAAATCTTTGCACTTTAAAACTAGTTAAGGCTTTAGGCTTCTCAGAGGCTTGTGTGGACACCACCAAAAGAATTTTCTTTAAGGCTTATGATGATGAAGAATGCAAATCAAAGGGGGTTGTAAGACTCCCTATCAGGATTGGTCTCGTAGTTATGGATACAAACTTCCAATTCTTGGATTTCACCCTCCCATACAACCTTTTGCTATGTAGACCATGGATTCACACTATGAAGGCAGTCCCTTCTACCGACCATCAATGTCTAAAATTCCCCTACAATGGCACTGAAATTAAAATAGGTGGCGACCCAGATCCATTTCAATATTGCACTAATCTACAAGATATCCCCCAACGTTAGGTGCCTATAAACCAAGAAGCTTCATCATCTAATTCATCTCACTATGTTGATCCATCCACTCTCTCTAAAAAATCCACTCCACCATTATTACCTTCCACTCCTAAGGTCGAGATCCAAGACAAGGGTTGTGGATAATATCACATGAAGACATCTTATTGTGTTAGCCATCCGGTTCCTCCAAAATCATACAGTTTACCTACAACAGATAGGAGACAATCAGTGGTCACCATACACATCCCTCCCGCAACAAATTTCACAAAATGGGGAGAATTGAGTAAAGAATCCACAATTGAAGATGATGTAACCTCCTAGATATACAAAGAAGACAATGAAGAACCTCCTCCACTTGCTCAGATACCTACAGATCAATACGGAAAAGGTTTTACCATAATGTAGAGTAAAGGATACAATGGACATAGTGGCTTAGGCTTACATCAGAATGGGAGGACGAAACCTATCATTGTTTCTAAATGGCCGAAGGGCCTAGGGCTTGGGTTTCAACTGCTCCAGATTGGCATTCCTAGTACCACATCACCTTTATTAGAGGAATTAAGTGCTTCTAAAGATATTGAGACATCCAACAAACCATCTGACCAACCCTATTATGATTCCCTCAACTCTAACGAATATGAGTGGGATTCCCTATCCTCCACCTCTGTCATGGACCTTGATAAACTATTTGGAGAACTTGCCCAAATTCTGATATCCTCGCCAAATCCATTGAATTCCTATCCATCGAAGACTATGACAAAAGAGGAATGGTTTAAACATTACTATTGGGAATATCTTGATCCTACCTCTTGGGAACCTGACAAACCCACTTCAAATAACCACACTTTGACACTATGCCCACCTCAAAATCCACCTATACCCAAGAAAAAGAACAAAGAGGATTTGGTAAGAAACCTTTGTGACTATGTGAACAACTCGGATTTTACCTTGACCCCTTTGAACTTTGACACCTTCGATGATGACATGCCCTTAGTATATCCCCAACTCATCGATTGGGACCAACAAGACACACCCGTCTTAGATATCTTTTGGAACGATGAAGCAATTGCTGAGTTCCTAGGACTGTGAGAAGGCATACCTAGTGGTGATCATAAGGTTGGATTTACCATAGAATTGGATAACATGGCATATTTTTGGGAATTTTTTCAACCCTCCAGTTGCACAAATAAGAAAATTAATGAAAAAGATAATAATGATGAGTCCCTAGGTGAAAACCGAAAGGCACCTTTGGACAATGAAAAAGCCAAAAATAAGGACGCATCCGAGGACGAAAACCTCTCTTAGGCACCCAAGGATGGAGGTTTGAACATTCTCGTAGTTTCTCAGGAAAATTCACCCATGTCAGTTGAAGAATTTGTGGAAATCAACATAGGTACTAAAGAGAATCCCCATCTAGTCTATTTTGTAGCACCGTTGACAGAAACAGAGCAGGCAAAATTTCACAACTTCTTCACACAAAGACAGATTAACTTTTCCTAGTCATATGCTAACATGCCTAGACTAGATCCTAAAGTTGTACAACATCATTTTCCCTTACAACCAGGTGTAAAACCAGTGAAACATAAATTGAGGAAAATGCACCCAAAAAATTCTTTACTAGTCAAGGCTAAATTAAAGAAACTATTGGATGTTGGCTTCATTAGATCAATTGAATTGCAAATTGAATTTTCAATCTTGTACAGTCACAAAACCAACAGGGGGCATCCACATCTGTATAGATTTCAAAGATATCAACAAAGCATGTCCCAAAGATGGCTTTCCCCTGCCAAATATAGACATGATTGTGGACTTGACAACAGGATATGAAATGTTATCCCTTTGGATGGATTTTCAGGGTATAATCAGATTAGAATTGCAACTGAAGACCAACCTAATACAACTTTTACCTATCCACGGGGAACATATTGCTAGAATGTCATGCCCTTTGGACTCAAAAATGCTAGAGCAACATGTCAATAAGCCATGATGACTATTTTTCATGACCTCATACACACTCTTATGGAGGACTATGTCGATGATCTGATAGCTAAATCATTGACAAGGGCTGATCATTTATAGGTTCTAGACAATATTTTTCAAAGGCTAGAAGAATACAAAGTCAAATTAAATCCAAAGAAATGTGTATTCGGCATCAAATCAGGAAAACTTCTAGGATATATCATTTCTAGATGAGGCATTGAAGTGGATCCAGCCAAAGTGAAAGCAATAATAGGCATGCCTCCACTAGCTAATATCAGTCAACTAAGGACACTACAAGGGTGACTATAGTCTATCAGGAGATTCATAGTGCAGTTAGCAAATAAGGCACATCCCTTTCAACATCTACTCAGAAATAGAGTACCCTTTGTATGGATAGGTAAGTTCCAAGAAGCTTTTCAACTAATCAAAGATTACCTACTCACACCACCAGTCTTAATGCCACCTATTGATTGATGACAATTAATTCTCTACATATCAACTACCACCTCAACACTAGGAGCATTGCTTGCACAAAATGACAATAAGGGTCATGAAAGGGCAGTATACTATATCAGCCACACTTTGGTAAGTTATGAGCTCAATTACAATACCATTGAACGTGCCTATCTTGTAGTAGTATTTGCTACTCAAAAACCTAGGCACTACATGCTAAACCACCAAACCATGTTGGTTGTAAAGATAGATCCTCTGAAATATCTCCTTAGCAAGGCAACATTAATAGGATGACTGCCTAAATGGGTAATGGTACTCAATGAATATGATATCTAGTATGTAGAAAGAAAATCTATCAAAGGACAAGTCATTGCTGATCAGTTGGCCGATGCACTGATACAAGTAGATCACCATTTAGTTGCAAATTTTCCTGATGAGTTTATATTCACCATAGACATGAGCACGACATGGAAATTATACTTTGATGGGTCCCACACAAATCATGGTTCAGGGGCTGGTATATTGTTTATCACACCACAAGGTGACTCTATTCCTAAGTCATTTAGGATTGCTTTTCCATGTACCAACAATATAGCAGAATATGAGGCTCTTGTGACAGGATTACGAATGGCAGTCAAATGGAAGATCAAGAACCTATAGGTTTATGGTGATTCTCAACTGGTAATCCAACAGGTAAATGATGACTATGAGACTAAAGATGAAAAGTTGGCTCCATACAAATGCATGGTAGATAGTTTCAAAGAATATTTTGACAATATTTTCTTTCATCAGATACCTCGCATTCAAAATAGGGCAACATACACCATGGCTACTATTGCTTTACTCTTGGACATACCTAGCAACGTGCCTAAATTTGAGTTTTTGGTAGAACAACTTTTGGTCCCTACCTATGACATCTCATATTCAGAGATGGTGTGTGAAATTGTTGGTCCCAATTCCCCATGTTATAAAGTCATATACGACTACCTTCATGTCAAAATCCTACCCCTTGACCTTTCCAACAACCAACATAGGACATTTATCCGTAAGGCAGCCAAGTATTCCATCATTGGAGACACCCTTTATAGATGTTCCCTAGAAAATACCCTATTGAGATGTCTCGATACTGAAGAAGCACAAGAAACCTTGTGTGGGGTACATGAGGGTATATGTGGATCCCATTCTAGTGGTCCTACCTTAGCTAAGAATATTATGAGGATGGGTTATTATTGGCCTACAATGGAAAAAGACTCATATATCTTTGTAAAAAAATGTTGTCAATGTCAAATACACGGAGACTTGAGACATGCACCAGCATAGGAGCTCCATCCCATAATGTCACCATGGCCCTTTTCCTAATGGGGACTCAATCTCATAGGTAAGATACATCCCACATCCTCCAACAACCATAAGTTCATTATCACTATGACTGGTTACTTTACCAAGTGGATTCAATCTATTCCCATGACCTACATCACCGAAACACAAATTTCTAGGTTTATCCTTAACTATATCATCTGTCGATATGGTGTTCCTCAGTCCATAATCACAGATAATGTTCATCCCTTCAATAACCAAGAGTTCCATCATCTCTGCAAAGAATTCCATATCTAGCACCACTTTTCCACCCCATATTACCCACAAGGTAATAGCCAAGCTGAGGCATCTAATAAAACAATCATCAAAATCCTCAAAGAGACTATCAATGATGCTGGTTGTGATTGGAATTTATAGCTTAATCCAACCTTATGGGCTTATGACACAAGCATTTGTACTCCCACTGGCGCCACTCCATATTCCTTAGTATTTGGTTCTAAGGCCATCTTGCCTATTGAGGTCAAGATTCCTTCCCTAAGGGTATCATTGAAAGGGCATATTGACGATGAAGAGTATCATGTTTCAAGACTACATGAGCTAGAATTCCTAGATGAACAAAGATATAAGGCATTAGATCATCTCCAAGCATATCAAAATCATCTTTGTCATAGCTACAATAAGAAAGTACTGAATATAAATTTTGACATTGGTGACCTGTTTTAATGGAGAATCCAAAGAATCAAGCAGAAAGAGAAAAACCAAGAAAGTTTGAACCAAATTGGTTAGGACCCTACATTGTTACAGAAGCCTTTGGATCAGGAGCATACCAACTCTCTACTCCTAAAGGGGAACCATTATCAGCACCAATCAATAGTCTTCATCTGAAGAAGTTCTACCCATAGCTTATGAGAGTCTTTCCTTAATCATCAAAAATACAAAAAAAATAAAAATAAAAAAATCATTACTTAGGTGAAAACTTGGCAAACAGGCATCTTGGTAACATAAAAAAAAATTGAAAAAAAAAAAATAATAGTAAAGAGAAATAAGTCGTCCAATAGTGAAAACCACTTTGGTGGCACTTTGGATAAGTACCATGGTGAAAACCTGGAAAATAGGCACCATGTATAGTTGACTTTGCTCCTTTGTCTACCATCATTCTAATCTGACTTCCCTGTACATACCACCTATCCCTGTGCATACCACCTATCCTTGTACATACCACCTATCTTTGTACATATCACATATCTTTCCCATCCATCGCTTGTACATACCATTCATAATAAATGGTTATATTTTCCATAACTTGGAACGATTGACATCGAGCACACTTTGTATCCCCCATCCCATCCTATTCATAATCAATTGGTCTTATACCTAACTGGGGGCAAGCACTTGACTTACGTCATATTGGTTCTTGCATTGGTTGTTCTGAAGACATAAAACCATCATAAGATGTCCTAAAAAAATCCAAAAACATTAGAAAAATTCAAAAGACAAAATAAAAACATGTCAAAAATCCAAAAAATAGAGTCAGAGTCAATCGCACTTGTCAATATTTGTCATTTCTCAAACTATGTTGCCTCTGCAATTGGACATAGGCAAGGCCATCTGTCGATGTGCCTCTGAGGCATTAGGTCAGTCCTTTTAGGTTTGTCTATATAAAATCATGACTCAATCCATTTGTCTATAAGACAAGGTCATTGGTCATGTTGAACTACGAGGTCTCTACATGTATAACGTAGGCAAGGTCATCAATCAATGAGCCCCTAAGGCCACACTAGGTTAGTCCATTAGGGTTCATCAAATTCACTATCACACACGTCTCATATTTGTAATTAATTAAAAAAAAAATAGTCAGTTTTGTCAGTCAAAGTCTAGTCGAACTATGAAGTCTTTGCATGTATAACATAGGGAAGGCCATCAATCGATGAGCCCTTGAGGCCGCACTAGGTTAGTCCTTTAGGGTTCGTCGTCACACACAATCAATTTTTAGCACACCACATCAAGTTATGCATCAACAAGATCAACAAGTCAACAATGTCATCAAGTCAAATCAAGCAAATTGCCAAAGAAAAATTCAAAACAAATCAACTTATGTCTACTACAGGATGTGTCCTTCCTAAAAATAGACATCATCAAAACAATCAACCTATGTCTTATACAGGATGAGTCCTTCTTGAATATAGACATTTTCAAACAATCAACATATCTTTACATAGGTTATCACATCAACAACATCAGACTCAATGTCTTATACGATAAGTGTCTTTCTGAAACCAGGATTTTGTCATGCCTTATACAGATAGTCATAACATTGAAACTAAAATCAATGTCTCATACAGTATGTGTCCTTCCTGAAACCAGGATCTATCAATCAATCATCTTATCAATCAAAATAATCAAACAAACAGATCAAGTGTTGGAAAATATTTTACTGGCTTTTGACTTTGTGGCTTATTGATCTTATCATTTCAATTGACTTTATGATTGGAATCTTGTTACTAGATTTCTCAAGGATGTCCCATGAAGTATTTAAAGAAGCAACGATGTATCAAGACTCTCTTTTATTTGACTGTTGTTTGATGATTGTATTTTCATTTGGCTTTATTTTGGAGTCATGTTACTATCCTCAAGGATGTACCATGAAGGATTTAGAGGAGAAATGATGTCTCATGACTCGTCTTTTATTTGTTTTCTTTCTGTGGTTTGTCTTGACAAAAAGACTGGGACAACTATGCCCTTAGTATGAGTTAGTACATTCATTGTCTGCAACTATCTTTTTTAGTAGGTGGATGACCTTGCACACCTTGATTTGTCTCATATCATGGTGTTTGTCTCCATTTATATTAGTTACCACCCAATGATGATTTAGTGCAAGGCCCATTGTGTTTCAACAAAACATCGAAGATTGCTAATACTAACATCCATATCTTTTATTGTTCATCTTCTTTTCTCACTAACATTTCTTCTTTCTTGCATTATGACGGAGTCCTGTGACACACAAAAATATAAAGCATCCTGTATATGCATTCATGTTAGAAACATCATGTAAATATCATTATATTTTAAATCATACATATATGTTGCATTTTGAAAACACAAAAATATAGACATCTATCATATCTAGGAAACCATGGCATAATAGGCATTCATTATCATAGATTACATAACATATGGCATCACATGTACATAGAAATTGTAAATATATACACCACATTGCATCTCATTATCATCATATAGAATAAACATCACATCAAAGGCTGCATCAACATCATAATGTAAACATCATCATCCTTAACATATGCATATCATATAAAAGATAACATATCATATAGAACACATGCATAAATAGAAGACTAAATAATCATAAATAAAACTGCATATCATATAAATCACTGCCAAAATCATATATATATATATATATATCCCTCAAAAAAGTGTCACATCACAATGTCATAATGTCTTTGTCAAAATAAAGCTTGCATGTTCTATGATCAAAATACAATGTTTATCAATAAATATCAAAACATGTCTCTATCTGGAACTTCCACTACTCCCATGTGGAGAATACGAAGGGGACTGACGGTGAGATGTTGATGATCACTGCACAGAATGGGGCCTGTCATATGGTCCTATCCTATGAGGTCCTATGACCCCCTCTATACTCTGAGTCTTGCTCTAAGTCCTACTCTGTGACCTACTATTGTGTGCCTGAGAATAATTGGGAGCCTATCTCTCAAGAGGAACCTCTCCCTCATATAAGTCTCTGTAATATCTCTCCCTGTCACTAGCTCTAACTAATGAGCGAAAGTAGTGGATGGGCTAGTGCAAAGAGCTATAAACTATGTAAATCTCTGCTTGGTCTCCTATCTCTGAGCTATGGCCTAATCCCTATCCATATAAGTTCTATCTCTCTCCATCAGTAGCGAGTCCCGCTCTACCATCAATGCCCTCATCCACTCTAGAAAATCTACTCTGGCCTACAAATTAGGTACCCACTGATTGACAGGACCTGTATCATATTTTCACCGATCTCTCCAATCATCATCCCAATCCTCCAAAATCTTATCTTAGAGCTCCCACTCCTAATCATCCATCTCCTCCTCCTCATCATCTTGGTATCCAACAAGCATACCAAGAGAATCTATCTCCACCTCCTCCTATGCATGCTCCTCAACAATATCCTCCTCTACTACATGCTCCTCTCCACCAACCCCGCCACCAACATCCTCCTCACCTTCACCAATCTCTAGCATGGGCACATCCTCCCCCTCTCCCTCCTCCTTCTGAACTAGTGACAAATGTGGGCCTCGACCTCTGCGACCTCCTCTCCCATCTCTATCATCACCTCTGCCACCTCTACCACTATGACCTCTACCTCTACCTCTACCACGCTTGCCCCACGGTCATGTCCCATGCCTCTCTATAGGTGCATCCTACTCTAGATCAGTCAAGGGCACTGGCCTGTGACCCACCCACCAAGCATCATATGCATTTGTTGTACCTAGATCAATTGCTCCACCTCTCCAACTCCACTGAATGGGTTTTAATGCATCAATATCCACCTCAGTTGTAGCAACAGGAATCTCTGGTCCCCACAAAGGAACCTCCCTAGAAGATCGTACATACTCCACTCATCCTTGAGGCTCATCCTAAACCTCCAAACTGTCTCAGGACCCTATCCAAAAAATTACTCTCAATGATATGAACATGAGAAATTGTCCTACCAATCAAATACTGGATCTATCTGCAAAAGGGAAAGTGTCCATCCTCATCTGACCATCATGCACAATCCATGTATGGCCTCCATGTGAACTGCACCATCGTGTCAATGGCATGTCTATAATAACCGGTATCTTCTGTATGGGACTGGGTATTAGCCCCCACACATCAAAAGGCATAAGGAGCTCCCTGGTCTAGCTCAATTATAATAGGTGGATGGAATATAGTAATGTGTTCCCATGCCCATACCATAAGCAATGTGGTACCATAGCTCATCAACTATGCCTCTCTATAAGCTATATCATGCAAATGAAAATATAACATGGCAAGCAAACAAGGGCCCCGGGCATACATGACTCGTCTCTCCAACATACCAACTGACATCTCACCCCATCCCGCAGGAAATCCATGACCTCGACAGTCAAGAAAAACTACCCCCCCAATCAATGTGCATAACAAACAATCTATCTAATCATATCTATCAGCCAAAACATGTCATCTAATCTCATAATGATCCATGCCTAATTGTCTAATATCATCATGCGGATAATATCGACACATCTCATTGAAACCCCTCTGGGTATCATACATGACTCTAGCACCCCTAATAGGAAACCTCAAAATCATATACACATCCTCTAAAGTAACACTAGCCTCTCCTGTAGGCAGATGAAAAGAAGATGTCTCAGAATGCTAATGCTTGTAGAGCATAATTAACAAACCTCAGTTTGCCCGAATAGTGGGCATAAAGGTAACATGGTGCAAACCAAGGTGCCATAGGAACCATCTCTCCCCACTTCGCAGCTGATGTCAATGGCCTTGAATCTCGGGTGTAAACCGAATCCAACACAACTTGCAATGGAAAAATTCATATCACGTGTTAGAAAAACAAGTAACTTTTTACAGTCCAAAATTTCAAAAAAAAAATATAGCCAAATGCGTCACTTTAATGCAAATGTGTTGCAAAATATCACATGCACCATTCTAATTTGTAAATGCCTTTCAAAACATCACATGCATCATTCCATCATGAAAATGCGTTACAATATGCAAATGCATCAAAAGCAGAAACTACAACCAATCAATTAAACATATGCATCATATTTCACAAATGCGGTGCAGAATCTAACTTGCGTTATACTTCCAAACAGATGTGTTGCAAAACTACATATGCGGTGTATGAAAAAGAAAATGTGATCATTTAATTGCATTCCTACTCTATCCTGGACATGTTTCTATAGATGTGTGATTCCAAAGTCAAATGCATTGATTACACGTGCATTTGCATTGATATACAAAATGACGCATCTGAAAATAATGAATTAAATGCCTCAAAATGTGTAAACATGAAATTTTTTTAATACGGATTTTGACTACTTATTGGGGGTCCCACATCTGTAGACCATCTAAATCTCTGAATCTGATATCTGTGATGTTGTGAGTGGGGAATTGGTGACATCTTTATAGGAGCTCCAAAGCACAAAATCACAATTTTCCAAACTTGAGGGGTGCAGGTGAATTGATTTTCTGCCTATTTTCTATTTATACCTAGGGTTTTTCGAGGGATTTTTCAAACCTTATGTATTGGGTGCACTATTTATCAAATTCCATTGACCTTTTCACCTATCAAAATTTTTCGAAACTAATTTCTTTCACCACCATCAAACTTCTAGCTGTCAAATTGACTAATCCGGACTATTTCCAATTTTTTTGGAATTTTTTGAAAATTTGTCATTTTTCCCTAGGGGGCATACCTTTACCTATTTTACACTGGGGCATGACTGGGGCATGTTTTTGATCGATTTTCTTTGACACGACGCTGAAATGACATTGTATCAAAGAGGGGAAAAATGTAGACACTAAAATTTGGTCTAGGCCTGCAATTTTAATTTCTTCGTAATTTGTACCTTCATTTCTCATGATTAAATAATGTTAATTATTTAATTATTTTCTAAATTCCTTTCTCATCTATTAATTAAATAACTTTAATTATTTAATTAATTCATATTATCTTTATTCAATCCTGACTAATTAAATAAATATTCTTTATTTAATCACTAATTAACTTTATCCTCTTTCCCAGATTAAATAAATTCTTATTTAATCTATTCTTGTCACACTTCTAACTATAATTAAATAAATACTTTAATTATTTAATTATTCTTTAAACGTTTTCTCCAGTCAATTAAATAAATCTTGATTTATTTAATTTAATCCTTAAATGTTGAATGTGGAATTAAATAATCATTTAATTCATAAAAAGCTTATTCTGGACATATTCTTCTACATTTGCGTAATCATTTAGTTATCTAATTATTCACTTACCACTCAAGTCAAGATCTATTTAAATCAGTTAGTCATCTCCTGATCTAGTTGTAGACATCCAAATTTGACCACTTCAATATGGTCAAAGTCGTACTCTTAATCATCCCTTTGCTCTGTCAAAATTATCCTCTTTGTAGATATCAATTAAATCATTCACTTAATTAATATTATGTGTCTTGCATAAGGTTTTCTAAAGTATTTAATTCAATAAATACTTTTCCCCTATTTCCTCTCTAAATTAAATAAATGTACCACTTTATTTAATTTAGTCATATTATCTTTTAGAATTTTAAATTTATTTTTAAATTCTCTATTTTCTCTCTCATTGTCACATCCTCCAACTTTTGCAAGTTGGCCTCTAATCCCTCTTAGCAATATAACCCTCTTTCTTAGTCATAATTAATTTATGATTAAGATGTGCACACCCCTAATCATCATTAGGGTCCCATCCTCCATAATTTCCCACTTGCCTCTAATGAGTCCTTAATTAGTCTAATCAAGTACTTGCACAACCTTAATCACTCAATTAGGTCATCCCTAATCCCCATATCATTTATGGAATGTGTCCTTAGTCAACTTCATTAAAGGCTTTCTCTTTTTGAACAAGGCATCTTCATTCCCTATGTGAATTTTTAATTCACATTTAATCCCCCAATGCATTTAAAGAAATTTTAAATTCCTTCTCTCATCCCCATGAGAATATTTGAGGAATTTTTAATTCCCCACTTGTCCTCTCACCCACATGGAAACAAGTACCTCCTTTATGAGGAGATCTTGTCTCAATACCAAGGTACCATGTACCCTCTCCATGTCATGTACTATCCTTCCACCTCATGCACACATCACCCTTTTTAAGCCATACCACATGCCATATGTCAAGATGTGAGGGCTTGTGAGTTCTCAACTCACCTTAGCCCTATATCTTGATCTTGGTGGATCAATCTTGACCGTCCATTTCTCTATAGATTTCCAAAATCTCTATAAATACCCCCTTTTTTCTCTCATTTTTGGAGAGAGCATGCATTGTAGCCAAATTATTGCAATTTTTTTCTAGAATCCATACTTAGCCATTTTCATGTTTGCACTCACTTGCATCCACCTTCATATCATCATCTAGCTTGCATTTCTTGCCATCCAAGGAGCATACACATCAAAGATCAAAGGGCCAACCAAAGGATCAATTCGATGGAAAGTAAAAAGTTCCATTTTTCTTCCTTATTTTGTGTTGAATCCAACTAGGCTAATCTTGAGGTGTAGGTTGTTTTAGTGTTATTTTGCATTAATTTATTTGCTGCTCATTTTCTAAAGCATAGATTCAACCTATCACATTTCTGGCATGCCCGGTGGGACCCACAAATGGGTCTCTTGCTTTTATGTTTTCTATTTTTTGACTTTTTGCAGGTACAGGTCATAGAGGGGCAGACCCGACCTAACAAATAGGCAGACCCGCCCTCCACAGGTGGACCTGACCCTCTCCAGGGGTGGACCTACCCTCCATAGACAGTAAAAAGTGGTTTTTTGCAAAAAAAATCACGAATAGGCAGACCCGACCTAACAAACAGGCGGACCCGCCCTCCATAGGTGGACCTGACCCTCTCCAGGGGCGGACCTGCCCTCCATAGACAGCAAAAAGTGGTTTTTTTGCAAAATTTTTACGAATAGGCAAACCTGACTTGACAGACAAGTGGACCCAACCTGCACAGGCGGACCTGCCCTCCACAAATAGGAAAAGTGTTTTTTGGCAAACTTTTCATGAATAGGCGGATTTGCTCTAGGCCGTTTTTTTTCAGAAGGTAAAATTTTGATTTTTCGCAATCCTTTGGCTGTTTTGAAGGTTTTTAACCCCTAATTTAGGTATATAGGTAATTAGGGGGTGTCAATCAACCTTGTTTTCCGTATTTTCTAGGTGGACTATTTGACGTATCCAATCCCCTTGCGCCATTTGGTGATCCTAGGTGACGAGAAATCATAGCTTACCACATTTTTTGAGTCTCCCCCTTTATTTTTTTAGCGAGACCTGCTTGGGGATTTCATCACCCCAAGGGACGATTCCAACCATGTGTACCAGCGGGGTATATAAAAGGGGGAGAGTGAAAGTTGTACCTTAATCCAACCATGTTGTAATTGGCCAAGCATCGGGATGATGTGAAGAGTTGGTCTGAGCCTTTTAGGTTCCTGACTCACGCTTGTAATGGGTTGGTGTTCACAGTTTGGGCCTCAAGTACCAGGTGTATATCGAGGACTCCCTAGTAGCCATGTTCGTCCTAGATTAGAGGACTTTGTTGACCGTACCCTCTCTACTAGACTTAGGCTCGTACTATCTGATTTGTCTTCTTTGTGCGAAACCAGTGATTATCTTATTTATTTCACTCACCATTATCTTTCGATTGATGATTGTTGTGTTTGAGTCCTTTGCCTTGGTCTTTTACCAAAAATAAGGCCAAACCTCACAAACAGCCAGATATGCCCCCTTTGTGAAAAATTTGACCAACTTTTGCTCCTTGGGCGGACTTGCCCTCATCCAGAGGCGGACCTGACCAAAAAACCAATCCTTTCGGGCTTGTTTTGACCTAATTTGCTTAGTTTTTCACCTTTGGGAAGACCTGACCCACCTTTGGGTGGACTTGACCTCTTGACCAAGTTGTTTCAGGCCTGTTGTGACATGTCCTCATTTTTTCACCTTTGGGTGGACCTGACCCACCTTTGGGTAGACTTGACCTATTGACCAAGCTGTTTTAGGCTTGTTGTGACCTAATTTCCTCAGTTTTTCACCTTTGGGCAGACCTGACCCACCTTTGGGCAGACTTGACCTCTTGACCAAGCTATTTTAGGCTTGTTGTCACCTAATGTCCTCATTTTTTCACCTTTGGGCAGACCTGACCCACCTTTGGGCGGACTTGACTTGTTGACCAAGCTATTTCAGGCCTGTTGTGACCTAATTTCCTCAGTTTTTCACCTTTGGGTGGACCTAACCCACCTTTGGGCAGACTCGGTCCACCTTTGGGCAGACCTGACCTGTTGACCAAGTTGTTTCAGGCCTGTTGTGACCTAATTTCCTCAGCTTTTCACCTTTGGGCTGACCTGACCCACCTTTGGGTGGACTTGACCCATGTTTGGCTGGACCTGACTTGTTGACCAAGCTGTTTCAAGCCTGTTTTGACCTAATTTGCTAAGTTTTTCACTTTTGGGTGGACCTGACCCACCTTTGGGTGGACCTGACCCACAATTAGGTGGACCTGACCCATATATAGGTGGAATTGACCCACAAATAGGTGGACTTGACCCACAAATAGGTAGATTTGCCCTGACAGACAACCATATATGCCTCGCCATTTGCACACCTTTTACCCATTTTCCTCCGTTCAAGCGCCAATCTTCTCTATTTTTTGTGCTCTTTCCAATGACATATACCACTACATACTTTTGAGAAGTTGACCGGGGCACCTTTTCCTTCCTCATCTGCCTTCTCGAGGGGGGCATACCCTATCATTCTCTCTCAATCTTCCATCATAAACCTTCCCTTACGAGATCGGAGCATCCCCTCTAGATATCCCTCTAGACAACCATACTTTTTCCCCTTCGAAGCCATACCCACCCTCCAAAGCCACACCTTCCCTCCTCAACAGTCTCGATCAATCATCTACTCATTCCAAGTAATCAATCATTCATTTTGAGCCTTCATCTTCTCGTTTCAAGAATCATTCATCCATTGTGGGTGATCATTTACTTGGTCCGAGTAGTCGTTCATCTGTTTTGATCATCTGTTTACTCGTTCTGAGTAAACGTTCATCCATTTAACACATCCTTTCATCATTTTGAACTCTCATTCTATCATTCCGATCATCCGTTTACTCGTTCCGAGTAGACGTTCATCCATTTAACACATCCTTTCATCATTTTGAACTCTCGTTCTATCATTCTGATCATTCATTTACTCATTCCGAGTAGATGTTCATCCATTTAACACGTCCTTTCATCATTTTGAACTCTCGTTCTATCATTCTGATCATCCGTTTACTCGTTCTGAGTAGACGTTCATCCATTTAACACGTCCTTTCTTCATTTTGAACTCTCGTTCTATCATTTTGATCATCTGTTTACTTGTTTCGAGTAAACGTTCATCCATTTTGCATGTTCATCTATCATTCTGATCATCCAGTTACTCGTTCTAAATAAACGTTTCAAACCTCCTTCCTATCATTTTGAACTCTTGTTCAACAGTCCTAATTAATCATTTACTCATTCTGAGTAATCTATCATCCATTCTGATCCTTCATCTTCTCATTTCGAGAATCATTCATTTGTTGTGAGCAGTCGTTTACTCGTTCTGAGTAGTCGTTCATCTATTCCGATCAATCGATTACTCGTTTCGAGTACTCATTCATCCATTTCTCCAATCAAACCATCGTTTTCCCCATCCAAATCCCCTAAACTTTGTCTCGGGTTATTATCCAAATTGACCAAAGTATCTAATCTGATCATCATCATCAAAATCTTCTTAGGATTGTCATCCATCCTAAGTTAATCATTATCGTCGGCCCAATCAATCCATTTTCAATCTCAAAGTGGATTTAGTGCCGCAATCAAACATTTATCCTTTAATCTTATCAATCAACATCCTAAGTCACCTAGGATAATCTCTGAATGGGGTTTAGAATCCCTTCCATCATCCTATTCAATCCATCATTTGACCATCGATCGATCTTATCCAATCTAATCACATCCTTATCCAATCACCTTCAACCCAATCAATCTGCTTCCATCTCAAAGTAGATTCGGTGTCGTAATCATCCTTTGATAATCAAATCCAATTGTCAGAATCAATCCCATCACATCATCCAATCATCCTAATCTAAGCTTTAGTCCAATCTTGATCTGAGCTTGCCCTAAATCCCGATCTGAGCTTTAGTCCATTTCCATCCAAAATCTTTGATCCATCCTCTTTATCCTTTCATCATCATGAATTCTTATCCTCCATCAATAGTGGTCAAGAGAAACCCTAATTACATCAACAACGATAACGAAATTCTTGTCAATCAAGAAGAATGTGACATAGATCCCCTTGACACTATCATTGCTAGTAAATTTTCTCCACCCAATTTCCAAAATCCAATCACCCCTTCGAGTTATCCTGCTATGTCTTCATCCATGCCTAATCATGCTCCTTATGCTACATTTGACAAGGGATATTCATCATACCCATCATATACTTCATCTACATCATCCTCTTATCCAACACCCGCATCCTCTTACCCTAGTCTGCCATCACAATCCCCCTATCCTAGTCCCCCATCCACATCCTCCTATCTCAATCCTTCATCCGCATATGCCCACTACCCTAATTTTCCATACCAATTTGCTCACCCTAATCCTACATTTGCACCTTCCTATCCTAATCCAACATTCACATCAACTTATCCTAATCCGACATCTGTATTTCCCTATCTCAATCCGCCATCTCAATCTTCCCATCCTAATCTACCATCCCAATACCCTTATTACAATCCATCTTCCCATCCTAATTCACCATTCTAATATCCTTCCTCCAATCCTAATCCTCCATCTACTCCTAGCCTTCCATCCAATCCCATTCCCCCATCTAATCCTAGTCCACCAATCCATAGCCCTAATCCCCCACTAATCCATAATCCCTCATCCACTCCTACCACACCATCTCAGCCTAGAGTATGCAAGTCTCTCATTTCAGAAGTTCTCCAAGGACTTATAACAAAGAAGAGATCTCCCACTCCACACCTTGAAGTTGAGGAATCATGCCATCCCAAGCCATCATCCACATTCATTAGTGACGAGACCCTTCTCCACCCAACACTTGTCATTGATGATACCACCCCTAGCACCACTCAAACCATTGAAACCATCACATCCTCTGAATCCACCGAGTCCCCATCTCCTACCATCACATCTATTGAATCCATTGAACACCCACCTCCTACTCTGAGAGTCGTCAAACCCATCGATGACACCCAAATCCGATCCACTTCTCCCACTCCTAGTGTCACTAAAATCCATTCTAATGACTGCATCAAATCCTCCATCCCTCCAACCTCCCCACTTAAAGAGTCCCACCAAGACTCCATTATCATGCTTCCCGCACAAGAGGAGTCATGCCAAGAGTTTAATCCAAAGCATGCCAACATATCCCCTTCTCTAGATCAAGATCCTACCATCCCATCTAGTCCACCTCAAGATCACAGTCCCCCATCCATTCCATTCCATGATCCCTTTGTCATTCAAAATTCCACCGCTCCATCTCCATCTCCATCGCATGAGCCTGCCACCAAAAATCCAGATCCTATCATATCCCCTAATCCCTCTCTTGATACCACCCATCCAAATGCTGCTACCCCATCATCTCCCTCTTATGATCCCCCATCATCACCTAAAACTACTATCCCCACATCGCTTGCATATCCCCTTGGTACTCTCACATTCTTCCATGGTGGCCTCCTTGCAGAAGAAAAGCATTGTGTATTTTCCACCCATCATCCTCCACCTAATAATGGACTCGCATCATGTTTTCAGAATAACAAAAATCCTATCATGGATCGCATGCTCAAGAAAATGAACTATCAAGGAAAAGGTCTAGGCCTTCATGAACAAGGTATTTTAGAGCCCATCCAAGTCAAAGAACAAATCTACATGCAAGGTCTTGGACCTAGTTCCCAAGACCCACGATCTAAAGATGTTAGTACAACCCCTCGATGTCCTTAATGAACCTCTTCCAAAAGAAATATAGGCTCTTCCCATCACTCCACCAGATCATATACTTCCATCCCTCCTCCTCTATCATATCACCTGAAAACAACCGTCCATATTCCTCCTTCATCTGCTCCATCCATTTTGGGTCCTTACATCCCTCCATCCACCATCCCCCATCCTTCATCTACTCCATCCATCTTTGGTTCTTATGTCCCTCCACCCACGTTGTCTACTTTGGGTCCATATATCCCAAAATCATTTCCTCCATCTCATCCTATCATCCATCATAAACATCCCTCTCGCATGTCCCCTAATCAGGATCAACAAAGGCACATACCTACACATTCTCCATCTACACATAATCCTCATAATCCTACCTCCATCACTCCACATAATCCATCTCCTCGCACCCATCCTATTTCTATCAAAAGCACTTTGGATACTAAAGCAACAAGGCATAAATCAAAACATCCACATGAATCTAAAGCTCCCCATGTCCCCTCTAAAAGACATGGTGAAGAGAAGAAAAATATAAATCCAAATCAAATCCATAGGCCACAAGGGCCCGCTAAAGAAAAATCAAAACCATGTGGATCCCAAAGAAAAAAGATGCAATGCCTTCAAATGAAAAATTTGTAACAACATCCAACATTGCTCATCCAAAAGCTAATCATTTTCATCCACCCTCTCCTAAATCTGTTTTGGGTCCCTATGTCCCAAAATTCATGATTCCATCTCCTCCATTATCCCCACATTATCCATCCATTAATCCTCTTATCTTTTCACATCCACGCCCACATGTGCCAATATTGGTCCTGAACACATCTCCCCATCACACATCCACCTCATCATTCTATCCATCCCCTTTTCAGCATCCCATTCATTACCCCACATATCTCCCCCATCAAATCCCTCTAATGCATCATTTTGCATAATCCATTTCTCCTAATAAGGTTGTACCAACATCCAATAGTAGGTTCACACATAAGCTCTTAATACCCCGTATGGAACTTGATGCTTGACTCCTCCATCCATATCTTTATCGCATGTCTTCTAAATCCACTTATTCGCCTCCCTATCCTTATCCATCTCCTTCTGCATGCTATCCAAAAAGCCAAAAAATTCAAAAAAGCCAAAAATAAAAATCCAAACAATTAGAAAAATCAAAATAAAATAAAAATAGTAAAGAGAAATAATTCATCCAATGGTGAAAACTTGGCAAACAAGCACCTTGGATAAGTACCATGATGAAAACCTAGCAAACAGATGCCATGCGTAAATCCCCATTTGCACTCAGGGGCAACTTCCTGATATGTGTTCCCTCCATCTGCTATGCTTCTTGCTATGCTTCCAGCTATGCACCCGTCTTCTTTTTATACATCCTTTTCATTCATCCCCTCCATCCTACCTATCTTACACATCCTGCTTGGAATATCTCATTTATCCCAATCCTTCCATGCTCCTTGTGATCTTGATAACAATGGAGCAAACATATAAGCATGCTTTGGACACCTCTTAGCATACATTCCCCTCATCCGCACACTATCCCAACTGTCATTTGCACTCGTCTACGTTCCTTATCCACCTGTCATGCTACCCTCAATCTCCCTTCCTTATCCATGCATCCTATCTTCATCCATCTCACTCCTTTATTTTCCCATCCTTCTCTATTGCATCCTTCATGCCTCCTCGCACATGACATATCTAGAGTGGGGGCATCTATCTTCCTTTGTGAAACAGTCCTTGGAGACATCATTCATTCCATCAGAACAATCCCTTCCATTTCCCTCTCCTCATCTCCTTATCGTTATATCCATCTCCCCATCCTTATCTTCCTATCCTTCCATCATAACATCCCTTTTCCTCATCCAAATCCTTATCTTCCTATCCATCAATCCAACCAATCCTTTTCATCTCCCCATCCTTATCTTCCTATCCATCAATCCAACCAATCCTTTTCATCTCCCAATCCTCATCTCCTTATCCTCATCCCATCTCATAAACCCTTGTCATTGGTATCTAGCTATAGGCTACTCCCCATGCAACCCAATTCCATCTACCTCATCATCATCACTTCTGCTTCTTTTACACATCTTTTCAATCTCCTATTCTTTATCATCATTCATCTATTCATCATCTCATCCTCCCACTTCATCTTTGATGATTTGGATAACTATCCCATCCCTGAGCTTTGTGTAGCCACCATCCTCCAATCCAATCAAACAGCTCTATCATGTCCCATCGTGTCAGTCCAATCATCTTATCCCCTTATCTAGGGTTATCTCATCATCTTTTATCTATCACTTGTCTTTGGTCTCTCACCGAACTACGTTGCCCCTACGCTTTCACGTAGGCAAGGTCGATCATTTGATTCGCCCTTAGGGTTTTGTCCATCCATTTCTTTATCACCTATCATCGGTCTTTTTTTTTTTTCTATCCATCTGATCCTTTATCATTTATCATCGGTCTTTCTTCTTTTTCCATCATGTCCTCCATCGAAGTATCCATCATGGTCTGTCGTCATTCTGTTATCGAACTACGAGGGCTCTATGCTTCCACGTAGGCAACGCTAATCTTCGATCGGCCCCCGATCCCCTAGGTCTGTAGGATATGTCAGTTTGTGTCCTTGTCTAGCTTGTTATTCTCAATTAAACTCCCCTATTATCAAGAGATTTGGTTAATGAAAGATATATGGTGTCAAACAGGGTCATTCTAGTTTAGTATCCATCTTCGGTCTCAATAGGATGCATCCTTCCTAGCAGACCTCATCAACCTCATCCATCACCTTGATCCTATGGCAAAGGAAATTTTGATATTGATTGTGATCTTTTGATGTTTTGGAATTTATTTATCATTTGAGCTCCCTATCATCACTTGTCATGGTCGCCTTGATCCATCATATCACGGTGTACTTTGACTAGTCAACATAGGGGTTTATCTTGGTCTTTTCTCTGTTGTTGTCTTCTCGGTTGTCTCACATAGTATCCACCAAGATCCCTGAGGTTGTGTGTTACGTTGGGGCATCCTTGTGTGTTTGTGGTTATCCCAATACCTGGCCCGACCAAGGTCATCATGACCTTGGGGTGTTGGGATAGCCCTTTTTGTTTGTTGTGTTTGTTTCATGCATTGGATGCCAACTCACCTTGGTCTTATATATCAGGGTATCTGATATCTTATGCTATAGAAAAAATCAGTGCTCCAAAGATGGCGACTCCTATTAGGATTGCATTTCATTGTCCGTTGCATTGCATTCACCCTATGATTTTGGTTGTGTGAATACTTTATCCCGCCCTCTCCCATTCTTCTCAGGATGCTAAAGGTTTTTGACAAATAAAAAATTACACCATTTTTCACAAACCACTACATACCCATCTCCCCTTATCATGTCAATTCTTATTGACACTTATGACCATGTGTTATTTCCTTTCATCCTTAATTCACTATAAATTAAAAAAATATTATCGCATATTAGGTTCATTCTATTAACCACATCTACATCGCCACCTGCATCACGTGTTAGAACCACACATATATTGCCACCTGCATCACAAAGTGTCAGACTCATAATACATCACACATCTGTGTATAACGTCCATTGCATAATAATCGCATATCACATCATCCATCTCACCCATCTCATATATCATATCATTTGTTTAGGATAATATAGATCTGTTAGTCTAAGCATCTCATAAATCATACATTTGCATAATCACAACATATTATCATCATAATATAGATTTGTTAGTCCAAGCATCTCATAAATCATCACATTTGCATAATCATTGCATGTCACATCATCAATCTCACCCATTTCACAGCATATCATCATTTAAGTTGTTTAGGACAATAATATAGATTTGTTATTCTAAGCATCTTATAAAATATTTGTTATAAAATAGTCATATAGAATCCATCACATACATACATGCCAACAGATCATATAGACATTCATACGCATAAGCCATCACAGAAACAACATGTGCATACATCATATCACCTATGCATATCTGCATTAATAAAATCCTCCATATCCCACAAGTATCATATACCCAATCATCCACATAAGCATGTAGGATCATAAGCATGTGCATAAATAAACCAAAATATCTATCTGCATAAGCCAGAAATATCATATACATGTGCGTACATAAACTAAATTATCCATCACAAAAGGAAACATGCTATACAGTGTCAATTAGGATTGTCCAATATCATAATCAAAATAATACAATGTCATACGTCCATCATACATCAAAATCTATCATATATCCATCACATAGCCCTCATACATCATCAAATAAGCTACAAAATCTAGAGATGTAAAGCATCTCTGATCTCTATTGATGAGCACTACACGCTCCACCCTGCATCTGTCAAAAAACTGGTATCTTGTCACCTCCCGAATGAGCTACCCGCATCTGATCTCTGTGGTGAATCAGGTACTGATCTCCTGCCTAGAGTGCTACCTGATGAATCAATATAACCTCTGGTCCATGTCCCCAATGATTGGGATGGTGCTGGCATTTTTGGTGCCTGTAGAGTGTACTGGAATAACCGCTGGGCTGGGTCGGGCACTACATGGTAGTACGCGACCATCCAAAACCCTGCCTCCCTTGCATTCTCCTCTTGCTCGGCAACCTGAACCCGAGCGAAATTCTACTCCTGACGGTATCTATCCCAATCTCTCGAGATCAGTCTCCTCTCCTGCTCCCAAGCCTCCTAGGACAGTCGTAGCTGTGTCATCTTTGCCTGAAGTCGATCTCTCGTCCCCTCGACAGCCACTACCCTAGCCACTGCAACATCCCTCTCCCCCTGTAATCCCTATGAGTCTGTCACTATCATAGTAATGGCCTACGCTGATTGCCACTACACCACGGCTACGTCTTGCTCACCCTGCAACACCTGCATCTGTGTCTCTACAACATCCCTCTCTCTCTGAGTGGCTTGTGCCTGGGCCTCTGCTACATCCCTTTCTCTCTGCAGTGTCTACAATCTCAGCTTGGCAGAATCTCACTCCCATCATAATCTTGACACCTATGATACCGCTGCATCCCTCTCTCTCTATAGAGACTGAACCCCTAACTCTACTACCAACTTGTCACTCTCAGCCGCCTGAGCACGTGCCTGTGCCAAATCCTTGTCTCCCTCTAAGACCTGCACTTGTACCTGTGCCATAGCTATCTCTGACCATAGCATGCACATCTCTCTTCGCATCTCCTCCTCCCTCTGCTGCATCAGTCCCATGTCCCCGACTGTCTGCTCTAGATAGTTCACTCTGTCCCTGAGCTTGGCCCGCTCCTGGTGCCAGTATGCTCTCTCTCTCCATAACCGATGTAATTGTCTCTGTAGATCCTTTGTATCCCCAACAATCCCTATCCCTATCTCTGATGGTTCCTGCCCTATCCCCCCTCTGATAGCCTATCATATCGCTGCCTCTACCACCAGGCGATCTTGCTCCCATCTTGCGGCATCTCCCTCCTCATGCTCCCTGGCCACCTTCGCTCGCAACCTCTCAATCTCTACTTGCAGATCAACTGCCTCATCCCGTGCCTCATCTCTTTGTTTCGTCAGTCTCTACTTTGCATCTGATGCCAGTGTGGCTAGGGCTGAATAGTCTCTCTCACCCTGGGAGAATCATGTTTGTAGCTCACTCAGCGCTGCCTCTAACCTGACCCACTTTGCCTCTATCTATCGTAATCACTGCTCACTAAGGCATAGTCTCTCTATGGTCCCTCTTAGCACCACTACAGGGTCCTCTCCTCTGGGTGGCACTGTCGACAGTGGTCGAAGGTCATACACATCCATGTTAATATCCATCTCTCGTAGCTCGTACCCCTCGCTCTCCGCCGACATCGCATCCACGTCTATCGTCGGGGGGGATTCATCTCTCCCTGTCACCCTCTCCTATGCTCTGCTGGTCTCAGCCTCCTCCCCTCTCTCCTATCGCTGACCCTCCTAGGATGCACATGCCTCCTGGCTCCTCTCTCCCTGAATCTCTGCCCTTATCCTGCTGTGCTGCGGCCCCGCTGGCCTCATCCTCTCCTACCTCTCCTCCATCTCCTCCAGATCTGCGTCGTTGTCTCCTCCTCCTGGATGCCCTAGCTAGCTCTGCGGCTGATCCCATCACATGCTACCATCCCCTCGCCTGATCTCCTCTCTATCGTCCTCAGGGCACTAGCCCTGCTATCCTTAGCCATCTCTCGTCCTCTGACCCGAACCCTAGTGCCTCCTCAATCGGCACTACAGGGGTAATCCGTGGTGGTGGATGTCGCCTAAACCACTACCGGTATCGATCTGTCACCCCTGCATCTCTTGGCCCCTCTCCCCTGTCGGGGTATGGCCTAAACTGTAATGTCTCTAGCTCCTCCCACACCGCCTTCAAGCTCAACGGAGCCCCCTATGGCCACTCCCGTGACAGTTGTCAGAATGTCACCCGCCCCCTGGGAATGTCCTGTCTCACTCCAAACTATCGTGTCACCTGATCGGGTCTGTGTAGCTCTATTATAATCGAAATCCACCTGATAATATAATAGCATGTGAAGAAGTAACCGCTGTGTGCCTCCTCATCCTCCCCCCAGCCCCTAAAGCATCACATCATATATAGACGCCACACTATCATCTCCTCCTGCACATCATCAAACCATCTCCCCCATATGTCTACATCTCTTACCTCCTGATGTCACAATATCGCTCTCGCCTCTACTTCCCACCCCTAGGCCACAACATCTTTATCATCCTACTCTCCCTGCCTGCACACAATTGGTTTGGTCACTCTGATGTGCTCCCATGCCCAAACCTGTAGTAGTGTCACATGGGTCACGCTCAATGCCTTATGGTAACATACTCAATGCATGTCCCCCACATGAACTGCCCTCCCAGCCCTCAATGATATGTCGAATCACCTCGATGAACCTGAAATGTAGGAATCACCCACTCCGGTCTAGCACTAAGATCCCGCTAATCAGTCTTGCTAAGTATAGGGACAAAATCGACATCCCCCTGCAAGACAGCATCCTATCCACAGCCAACTACCCCCGCTGAATCGGTAGCTCGTCACTCCCGAAAACAATGCGCACGGACTCTTCCAGTGCCTTGTCCTCTGACTCATACTCGCTAATTGCCAACCCTGCTATGGGGAGCCTCAAAATCTGCCAAACATCCTCTAAGGTCATCGTCATCTCCCCGGTTGGTAAGTGGAATGTCGATGTCTTTGAGTCCCAGCGCTCTATCAAGGCTGTTAGCATGGCCCTGTCGGCCTTAATCATCGGATATGTCAGCATATGAAGTAATCATGCCTCTGCCAGTCGCTGGTGCTCCACACCTATCATAAGTGCTATGTATCTTGCCAAAACCTTAGACCGTCTCTCCCGCATTCGTAGACTATCCACTTTCTACATCCATCGCAATTGCAGTTTGTCAGTTTTCTATTTTTTCCTCTTGTTCTGCAGTTTAGCCCACTGGGCTTTCCCTTCTCCCTCCCTTTTTTCTTCCAAACCCCTCATCCCGGCTTTGCCCCTGTGTCCGGGCAGAACCACCCCACATCCAGGCGGACCCACCCGAGCTCATGGGCGAACCCGCCCATGCGCATGGGTGCGCCTTGTGCTGGGGCGGACCACCCCACCTTGGGCGCCAGGGTGGCGCTCCGCTTGGCCGGGGTGGACTCGCCCTCCGGGCTGGGCAGACTTGCCCGTGGTGCCAGGCGGCGCTCTACTAGGTTGGGGCGGACCTGCCCATGGCACTGTAGGGCCAGCCGGTGGATCCCTGGCGGTTCGCCCGCTGGCTGGCGGAAACCCTGTAGCAGCGGCGCGCCGTGGTAGACCCACCTACCGGCGCTCAGGCAGACCTGCCTAGGCCTAGCTGGCATCCCTCCCTCTCACTGTTACCCTTACCCTGCCCTACCCGCACAACAACATACAAACGAAAATATCATCTAACCCATTTTTCCTCCCAACTCCCCCCCAAAACCCATGTTTTTGTTTTTGAAATAAATTAGCCAAATTAAATGAAAACACAAAGTGGGGTTTCGGCCTAACTTGACATGGCACAACACACTCCTCGAAAAATCGCTGCCTCTCATCCCCCCGGTGAATGATGGCCGAATCATATTCTGGCATCGTGTCTCCTCCTTGTCCTACTCTCTCCTCCTCTTCCTCTTCTTCTCCCTTGACAGCTGTACAAATGAGGAGAAATAACCCCACATTCCCTTTTATAGCTTTTCCCTCCTTTTTTTTACTTTTTAAAATGAAAGGATTTTTTTCCTTTTATTAGCTTTTTTGGGGCTCAACTAATTCCCCTCCCCCCTTGTCTTCCCGGGGTCATCATTTCCACCTTGTCGACCCATTTTCCTTTGTTCCAGCGTCACTCTTCTTGATTTTCTATGTTCTTTCCAATGACATATACCACTTCATCCTTTTGAGAAGTTGCCCGGGGCCCCCTTTTACGTCCCTGTCCCCTTCTCGAGGGGGCATACCCTACCATCCTCTCCCAATCCTCTGTCATAAGCCTTCCCTCGGGGTAGCTCATAATCTCTCCCATGCTGGGGCATCTCTTTTCTAGTCACTTCTTCCATAGAGTCATCTATGTTATATTTTTCTTCGAAACTCTATTATCCTAATAGTGTCTTAAAGAGGGGCAAAATGTAGACATCCAAATTTGACCACTTCAATATGGTCAAAGTCATACTCTTAATCATCCCTTTGCTCTGTCGAAATTATCCTCTTGGCTGATATTAATTAAATCATTCACTTAATTAATATTATGTGTCTTGCATAAGGTTTTCTAAAGTATTTAATTTAATAAATACTTTTCCCCTATTTCCTCTCTAAATTAAATAAATGTACCACTTTATTTAATTTAGTCATATTATCTTTTAGAATTTTAAATTTATTTTTAAATTCTCTATTTTCTCTCTCATTGTCACATCCTCCAACTTTTGCAAGTTGGCCTCTAATCCCTCTTAGCAATCTAACCCTCTTTCTTAGTCATAATTAATTTATGATTAAGATGTGCACACCCCTACTCATCATTAGGGTCCCATCCTCCATAATTTCCCACTTGCCTCTAATGAGTCCTTAATTAGTCTAATCAAGTACTTGCACAACCTTAATCACTCAATTAGGTCATCCCTAATCCCCATATCATTTATGGAATGTGTCCTTAGTCAACTTCATTAAAGGCTTTCTCTTTTTGAACAAGGCATCTTCATTCCCCATGTGAATTTTTAATTCATATTTAATCCCCCAATGCATTTAAAGGAATTTTAAATTCCTTCTTTCATCCCCATGAGAATATTTGAGGAATTTTTTAATTCCCCACTTGTCCTCTCACCCACATGGAGACAAGTACCTCCTTTTATGAGGAGATCTTGTCTTAATACCAAGGTACCATGTACCCTCTCCATGTCATGTACTATCCTTCCACCTCATGCACACATCACCCTTTTTAAGCCATATCACATGCCACATGTCAAGATGTGAGGGCTTGTGAGTTCTCAACTCACCTTAGCCCTACATATTGATCTTGGTGGATCAATCTTGACCATCCATTTTCCTAGAGATTTCCAAAATCTCTATAAATACCCCCTTTTTTCTCTCATTTTTGAAGAGAGCATGCATTGTAGCCAAACTCTTGCAAAAATTTTCTAGAATCCATACTTAGCCATTTTCATGTTTGCAATCACTTGCATCCACCTTCATATTATCATCTAGCTTGAATTTCTTGCCATCCAAGGAGCATACACATCAAAGATCGAAAGGCCAACTAAATGATCGATTCGAAACAAGGTAAAAAGTTCCATTTGTCTTCATTATTTTGTGTTGAATCCAACTAGGCTAATCTTGAGGCATAGGTTGTTTTAGTGTTATTTTGCATTACTTTGTTTGCTGCTCATTTTCTAATGCATAGATTCGACCTATCATACTAGTATTTGTCTATTTTTAATGAGGAGACTTCCTATTTTAATGAGTCAGTTATCTAGTTTTAATTCTTCTGTGTGCACACAATTTATTAATTAAATAACTTTATTTAATTAATTAATTCATTTGTGCACTAGAACAGACCGTTTCTTTCATGCAAATCCTCGCCTTTACATGCAATCATTATTCTTCTAATTTTTGAATACTTTCAACTAGAGATTAAATCATTATTTAATCTTGATCTTCACCTTTTATATTTTATCACTCACGTCACTACTAACACTAATCTCAATGCATGTCAAATCTTTTAATCTGAATCATCTGTCTATCTTTCAATCTGAGCCTGTCATTTGAACAAACAATTTTCTATAAATTGACTTGAACTTCATCATTGTAACTCCTAAAATCTGATGACTTTTGGAGCACTTGTTTTATAATCTTTGATATTTCTCTATTATCGCATCTATTGAGGCTATACTTGCACACATATTGAAAATCTAAGGGCAAGAATACTATCACGATGAAATGGAGAAGGACAACAGATGTTATTCATGGAACTCTATTGATGCTTGGTGAGATATTTCATTTATGCTTTCCTTTGTGCTTTGTTGTTTAGCTTTAGTTTACATTTAAGTTTATTGCATATCGTGTGTTTTCTTTGATCTTTCTTGTTTTCATGATGTTACAACGAGAGATGAAAAATTGTGGAAGATCAAGTGAAGTTGGAGGAGAAGAGGTAGGAGTAGTAGAGGAAATAGTTGACATGGTTAATTAAAGAGGAGGAATATATGTAGAAGGATGGAGAGAGATCGGAGATGAAGATGAATCAATAGAGATATGAGTAGTGGAAGGAGTTGGGATGGAGGTGGTGATATCCACTGAGATTTCAAGTAGAGGAGGTGAAGTGAAGGTGGAAAAAAGGATGGTGGATGGAGTGGAAGATGGATAGGGTGAAGGAGAAGAGTCTCCCTTTTCTTCTTCTACTAGCTCTAGTGTAACAGTTTCCATTTTTTTGGCTCATTTTGGTTGGGGCTTACTCCCCTTTGCAACACCAACCTTCCTCTTATACACTCTCCATTTAGAAATATGGTTCCTCTATTATTTTCTTTTCTTTTCCTTTCCTTTGGCCTAGAAGGAGTCCCCACTTCCTTATCTATAAATTATTTGCTTGGCCCAGTTTCTCCCTCAATCTACTCCTCATTGGAAGAGGCTTCTTCGTCTTCAATCTTTTCATATGTCAATTCTACTCCTTTAGCTAGGAGAGAAGAGGATTGTGCTTCCATCCATCTTTTGGTTTTTCTTAAAAATAATTATTTATAAGCTCTAAGTCAATTACCTCCTCCTTAGTCTAGTCAGGAAGTGGAATTGGCTACTTTTCCACTTCATTATATTCATCCTTTGCTAGTACCTTTCCATCTTTCTCTACCTGATTGAGAATAAGAAAGAGGCATATATTTTTGATGTAACCTACCATTAGCCTAGAGTAAGTTCTCTTCCTAACTTTGAAATCATCCTTACAATTTTCTCAAAATTACTCTATGTCTAATTGATTCCCATACTATTTTCCCACTTGATTCTTCATTTTCCCAAGAGGGTCAAAATGCTCTCTCTGATTATGGAAGTTGAATCCAAAATTTTGCATTTCCACATCTAAAAATTCAACATACTATGTTGGACATGTATATAAACCTCTCCCCAAGCCAAAGGATATGGAACTTCTTCCCTGTGCTTGATCTTTAACAATTGGTGGGAGGCACATAGTTTTCTGGTCATTTCTAGCATCACCACTTTATCATTGGGATACTTAGGTGGCCTATAAGGAGCTCTTGAGAATCCCTCCATTCTAAAGTATGTAAATTTATGGAATTGGATAAACCAATACCCAAACCCTTTCAACATCTCCATGTCAGATGATGAAATAATTATATTCAAATCCCCTTTAAGAGTCCCAATTATGAACATGATAAAGGCATTGTTTACCCACTTATAGTGGTTCTTGGAATTTTATATTTGAAGCTGGCGGTAACAATAGTATAGCTTATGTTGGTTGGGACTAGTACTAATGTGACCCAAGCAATTTAGTCCTCTATACTTGAAGTTAGCAGCAAAGAGGTATACAATATATGAAGTCATATTGAATATTCTTGACTTCTTTACAATTGAGAAATGGTTATGAATGTTTTCACTTATAATCTACACGCATGGGAACTTTGTGGGTCCCTTGAAAATATCCTCAACAAAGTAGAACATGTAGGTATCAAAGGTAGAGGTTGAGCTAATTCACATTACTCTACTTAATAGAGTTACCAGATCATTGAATTCAATAATGAAGTCACTTCTATACATATTTTTAGGTAGCTTATTTTTAGATCCATTTGAATGTTTCATCTGCATCTCATTTACCACCTTCATACGAGCTTCAAGATCTACATGTCAAATACTTTTGTATATTGTTCCCTAGTTTTTAGAGTCATGTTTGAAAAGGATGGGATCCCAAAGGTGTGGGCAACAGAGGTAGCAAAAAGGTTTGCTAAACTCTCCCATCCACAAATTTAATATTTTAGGAGTCCTTGTGATAGTGTTCTCTACATTCCATGATCAACTCCAGACATAGCACTAAGGAGAGGAAACCTAAAACTTGTGCTATCCCACTCTATTTGATTTTTTAGGATAAGTCTATCCTTTGATCCCCAAAAAATATCTCTCTAAATTCCTCCATGTCCATTTTTCCTAGGCTAGTATCCAAAACCACGTGCCAACTAGTAGTGATTTTGCTTGGAGGATCCACACCTTTGAATTTTTACTCCATCCTAACAGGTCTATCCATGAGATCTACAAAACAAGCCACTAATAAGCAATTTAATACTCCACTATGATATCTTCACTTACATGCTTCAAAAGATAACTCAAATAAATCCCCTAAAAGAATTAAATAGAATGCATCATTGATATGGTCATCAATTACTTATAACCTTCAAAATCATCCATAATTTTTCTTTAGAAATTTTATTAGAGGGGTAAACGCTTTTGACCTAAAGCTATGAACCGGTGAGGTCACAACCAAGGGACCTCATACCCATCATAAATACTCAACAATCACACCCCATTGGGGTTTAAACCTTGATGGAAAGAACACCATCACACCGTGCCACTCTTGGAAAAATCATACATAATTAGTACCACATGAAAATTTGCATTTTAACACTGTTGGAAAATGTGCCTCAAGCTTACTGACATGAAACTCCTGAAAGGGAAAATTCGGTGAGACCCTCTGAATGTCTTACCAACTAACAGCTATGTTCTAAACTTCTGAAGTGCTCAAATCACCGAGACTTTGATTTTTTCTTTCCGACAGGAGTCATCAGCATGACATATCTATCGCTGTGAGTTTTCCATCTCATTCTTCTCGGACAGACCTCCTGCCGACGGGTTGGCTCCTAGTGGTTATCAAGGAGACTCATGGTGATGAGTGACATCAAGGAGAGGTATGAACCTTCAGAGTGACTCATTCCAATAGAATATGTCTCACTGACAGTCTTACACAAGAATGTCTTCGAGGTGACATGAAGGCTCGATAAGAGTCTAACCGATGGATGTTTCTCTCGCTGACAGTTGTGTATTCGGTATGAACTCTTGGCGATAGCGTTTCTCTTGCCGACAGTCTATGTTCGATATGAGCTCTTGCCGATATTGTTAGTCTCACCGACATATGTGAATTCGGTATGATGTCTTAGCGATAGAGTGATTCTGGGCGATAGGTTTGAACTTGATATGACTCTTGCCGATGGTGGTGACTCTTGCCGATAACAACAGTTGGGCATTGTGTAATTAGGGAGACACGGCCTAGTGTCTCACCGACATGCAATTCCATTTGAACTTCTTTGACTGATGATTTTCCTACGTGGTGTGTTCTGAACCAATGAGCGAAGCAGAAGGAGAACCATTGGCACTTGGACTGTTGCGATCGTTCCTGTGAGGGAGATGAATAGACTGTGAGAGAATGGATTACACTCTGGCAATGGTGGATGATGATGAACAATGTGAGATAACGAAGTGTTGCTCGATTGAACATGGATTGATCTAAGTGAATTCATTGTATGTTTTCTAAGAGCTATTTTGTACAAGATTGATCAGTGAATGTTGCTGCTATAAATTGACATCAGAAAGTGAAGTTTGTACTTTGTATGTAATTTTGTTTAATGCAATACAAAGAGGTTTTTCTTGGTGTTGTGGGTTTTTCTCTTGTAAGGGTTTTCCCACGTAAATCTTGTGTCCAATTGTGTATGTGTTCATTTCTCTATTCTATTATTCTTTTCAAGTGTATCTTAATGAACTATAATTGTAAAATTTAAAGTCATATTTGCATTCTTCCTTGAGGTTTTGACGTTAGGAGAGTTTGTTTCGCACCTAAGCTTTCCTTACAAGTGGTATCAGAGCCTAGCTAGTTGTGTTATCCTTGTGGGTACATTGGGTTTTTTGTGTCAAATCTATTCAGTGGAGTCTTGTATAAGTCTAGTAATTTGAATTACAGATTAAGATGGCAAGCATGTCAGGAAAGATTGAAATTGAGAAATTCAATGGCAGTAATTTTGAGTTGTGGAAACTCAAAATGGAAGATCTATTGGTTGATCGTGATCTTTGGCTTGCTGTGTCTAGAATGAAGCCTACAGGCATGAAGCAAGAGAATTGGGACCTCACAAATCAAAAATCAAAGGGGTTGATAAGGCTCTGTTTAGCAGACTTTTTTCTTCTAAATGTTCATGAAGAATAGACAACATCCTCTTTATGGAAAAGACTGGGAGCTATTTATCAGGGTAAGTCCTTGGTGAATAAGTTGTTCTTGAGGAAGAAGTTGTACTCTTTGAAAATGCAGGAAGGAGCATTTGTTGCTGATCATTTGAATGCTTTCAACATGTTGATTGCTCAATTAGCATCTGTGGGTGTGAAGATTGATGAAGAAGATTATTGTATGCTACTATTATGTTCTTTGCTAGATTCTTGGGATCACTTGGTGATGGTTATTGGGAGTACGACATCCACTTTTAAGATGGAATATGTTGTTGCTTCTTTGTTACTAGAAGAGATGAGAAGAAAATATTCTAAGATGTGAAGGAGGCCACTTGTTGTTAGAGGCATACTTCCGAAAAGAAAAAGAATACGAAGAGGGACAAAAGTCCAAATTGAAATGAAGGGAGATCAAAGTCTCTCCTAGAAAGGGGTCAAGGTGAAGTGTTGGGAATTGTGGGCAACCCCTGAGTCATGTTGAAAGGATTGTAAAGAGGAGAAAAAGAAGAAGAATAAAGTATTCTTGACAATATTCTTCAGTGAATCTGGATACTTTCATTGCGGATCTTGGCTACGGCATGAGATAATGTCAGTGATTGATTAAGACATCTTCCACATGAAATCTTATAGAGACTGGCTCACTAAGTATGAACAATACGATGGTGGAAGGATGTACTTGGCAAGTGATTCATCTCTGGAAATAGTTGGCTGTGGAAGAGTCATAATTCAATTCACTGATGGAAGAGTGAAGGGAATCAATGATGTAATGCATATACCAGGTCTGGCTCGAAATCTACTTTCTGTTAGTAAGTTGAATGATATTGGAATGCAAGTCACATTCTCTGGAAATGGTTGCAAGATGACTAGAGGCTCAATGGTGCTAGCTAGGGGTACTCATATTGGTACTTTGTATAAGCTGGATGCACTTGTTGTTCAATGCAATAGTGTCTCTGTAAAGTCACAGAAGGCTACTCATGGAGAAAAGGAGGAAAAAGTTTTTGATAGTGCAAATTCTATGGAAGTACTTCCAGTGAGAAAAAAGACATACTAACTGGCATTTATGAAGCTTAGCCACATTACGGAGAAAAAGGTTTAAAACCTTGAAGAATAAAAACACAGTTGAAGGAGCTTGATATGGCTGTAACCCTTGAATTCAAATTTGTGAACATTGTATAAATGGTAAACAACATCGTGTTTCATTTTACTCCAGTCCTCACAAATCTTTTGGTTTACTTGATTACATTCATTTTGATGTCTTTGGTCCAACAGATGTTCCTTCTTTGTCTAAATCAAGATTTTATGTATACTCATTGATGATTATTCAAGAAGGGCATTTGTTTATTTTTTTGAAAAGTAAATGAAGTGTTGAGTCATTTTAAAGAATTTAAAAGCATTGGAAAATCAATTTGGAAAGAAAAATAAAATGTTTAAGGTTGAAAATTGTGGTGAGTTTGTTACATTAGGTTTGAAAGGTATTGTAAAGATCATGGAATTAAAAGACATAAGACTACACCCTATACTCCACATCAAAATGGATTTGTTGAAAGGTTCAATAGGACAATGATGGAAAGGGCACAAAGTATGCTGAGTAGTGCTAGCATGGAGGAGAAGTTCTGGGCTAAGGTAGTTGCAACAACATGTTATTTAATAAAACCATTCTACGAATTCTACTCTTGTTGAGAAAAAACCTTTGGAAGCATGATGCGGAAGAAGCCCTACAGGAACACGATACGTGTCTTTGGGTACATGTGAGCATATGCATATAATACGAATGAAAAAAGATTTAAATTGGAAAACAAGGCTGTTAAATGTATTTTTATTGGCTATAGTGCTAGCATAAAAGGATACTAGCTTTGGAATCCTGATATGGAGAAGGTTATATACAACAGAAGTGTTATTTTTTGTGAGTTGAAGCCTACTACTTTGGATCTGCTGATCCAAAAGGAACAAAATCGAGGAAAATAAAAGGATGTAGTTGAAATTCTCGACTCCCGGATAAGAGGTGAAAATTCAAAATGTTACCCTAAAAATTGGGGAGAGCTCAAGTAGTTCACGAGGTTAGAAGAGATCAACCTCGGCCTCAACTTGTGAGGTCAACATTGAAAGAAAGCAACCTAATAGGTATGGGTTTTCTTTGTTAGATTCTACTTGTGCCTATGCTTTAATTTCTAGCAATGATAAGCCCTAGGACTATGAAAAGGCATTTAGAATGTCTGATTTAAACTCTTAGTTGGAAACAATGAAGATGAAGAAATAGCATCATTAGAAAAAGAAGAGAATGAGTACTGGAGTTTGGTGCCCTTGCCTAAAAGCAAAAAGTTGTTAGTACACCAAATGGGTATTTAAAAAGAAAAATAGGTCACGGATATGGCGATTAATGGAAAAGAAATTATAAAGCGAGGTTAGTTTGTGAAGGTATTCCAGGGTAAGAGTAGCGAATTGATTATGGAGAATTTTTCCTCCAGTAGCAAAGCTAACATCTATCAGATTTATTTTGTCACTTGCAATAGCATATGACTTGGAGATTGAGCATGTGGATGTGAAGACAACATTTCTTCATGGTGATCTTGAAGAAGAAATTTATATGTCCCAGCTGGAGCACTTTGTGGAAAAGGTAAATAAAGACTGGTTTGCAAATTAAAGAAATCTCTGTATGGTTTAAAATAGTCTCCTAGAATGTGGTATGAAGTTTGACATGTTTATTTTGTCATTGGGATTTGTAGATTGAAATCGATCATTGTGTACTACAAAGCTAAAACTTGAATGTTCTTATTCAATACTCTCTATATTTGATGATATGTTGTTCACTGCAGGCAATAGTAAGTTAATGATTTGTGATCTAAAATATCGGAGTTGTCTACAAAAGTTGAAATGAAAGATCTTGAGATGCGGTCGGTATAATACGGGAATGGGAAAATAACTAAGGGATAGGAAGAGTAGAAAAATTTAGCTCCAATCGGAGTAATTATATTAATACTATTTTGGAGAGATTTTGGCCTTGGTGAGTGCAAGCAACTAGTTGTTCCAATTTTGTATGGAACAAAGCTATCTATTGAAGATTGTCCAAAATATCCTAATGAGATGGAGGACATGACCAGTGTGCCATATGATAGTGTAGTTGGAAGCCTTATGTATGCAATGGTCTGTACAAGGCTAAGACATTTCCTAGTGGGAGGTGGTTATTTTATGAAAATCTGGAGAGGGGACTTCTACTTAAAGGATGTTGCTTAGAAAAGAAGTATTTAGATATCTAAAGGGCACTTGGAGAATATGCTTTGTGTTACCATGGAAATTTGGTTGGAATCACATAGGACTCTTAGCATTCCCCGAGGGGCTATGTGGATTACGATTAGGCGGAGGGACATTGTGATTAGAATCCACCAATGGATATATTTTTCACTTGATGAATGGTGGTTACAGTGGTTAGATGATAAGCGGTAGGCTGTAGTCTACTTTGTCCACTATAGAGGTAGAATACATGGCAACAACACATTCCTATAAAGAAGCAATCTGGTTAAATTTTGTGTTATAACATTAAGTCTAATGTAGGGAAAATTACAATTTACTATGACGATTCAGTGCTATTTGTTTTGGCAAAAATTCTACTTTCCATGCTAGGACGAAACATATTAATGTGTAGTATCATTTTGTATGAGATATGGTGGAGGATAGAAAGGTTAGTCTTGAAAAAGTGGATACTCTAGAAAATATTGCAAATGCATTGATGAAACCAGTGAGCATAGACAAGTACAGGTGGTGTGCCAATTCGATGGGCCTTGGGGCCGTTTCCAGTAGTTTTTATTTATTGCTCTAGGGTGTTAGTAAGATCTTTGTCAAGTGATTGTTGGAAAATGTGTACCTCAAGCTTCTTGACGCCAGAAACTCCTAAAGGGAAAAGTCGGTGAGACCCTCTGAAAGTCTTACCAACTAGCAGTTGTGTTCTAAACTTCTGAAGTGCTCAAATCGCCGAGACTTTGATTTTGTCTTTCTGATGGGAGTCATCAGCAAGACATGTCGATCACTATGAAAATTCCATCTCATTCTTCCTGGACAGATCTCCTACCGATGGGTTGGCTCCCTAGTGGTTATCAAGGGCTTTGGTGGCGATGAGTGACATCGGGGAGAGGCATGAACCTTTGGAGTGACTCATTCTAACAGAATATGTCTCACCAATGGTCTTACACAAGAATGTCTTTGGGGTGACATGAAGGCTCGATAAGAGTCTAACCGATGGATGTTTCTCTCACCGTCAGTTGTGTATTCAGTACGAACTCTTGGTGATAGTGTTTCTCTCGCCGACAGTCTGTGTTTGATATGAGTTCTTGATCTTGTTGGTCTCGCAGAGCGGATGTGCATTC
The DNA here is from genome assembly GCA_007258455.2 of Sequoia sempervirens. Taxonomy (NCBI): domain Eukaryota; kingdom Viridiplantae; phylum Streptophyta; class Pinopsida; order Cupressales; family Cupressaceae; genus Sequoia; species Sequoia sempervirens. Next base: position 54,095 of record VDFB02054993.1, read on the forward strand.
GTCTGATGTCTTAGTGATAGAATTGATGCGGGCAACAAGTTTTCACTTGATATGACTCTTGTCGATGGTGGTGACTCTTGTCGATGTGATCGGGCATTTGGCATTGGGGGGCATGGCCTAGTGTCTCACCGACATATGATTCTGTTGAACCTTCTTTTATTGGCAGTTGTCCCTCATTGGTTTGTTCTGAACCAATGATCGAAGTAGAAGGAGAACTGTTGGAAGTTGGACTATTGCGACTATTCCTGTGAGGGAGATGAACAGACTATGAGAGAATGGATTACACTCTGGCAATGGCGGATGATGATGAACAGTGTGAGATAACAAAGTGCTGCTTGATTGAACACAGATTGATTTGAGTGAATTCATTGTATGTTTTCTGAGAGCTATTTTGTATAATATTGATCAGTTAATGTTGTTGTTGTAAATTGACATCAGAAAGTGAAGTCTATACTCTATATGTAATTTTGTTTACTGTAATACAAAGAGGCTTTTCTTGGTGTGGTGGGTTTTTCTCCCATAAGGGTTTTCCCACGTAAATCTGGTGTCCAATTGTGTATGTGTTCATTTCTCTATTCTGTTATTCTTTTCAAGTGTATCTTAATGAACTGTAATTGTAAAATTTAAAGTCATATCTGCATTCTTCCCTAAGGTTTTGATGTTAGGAGAGTTTGTTCCGCACCTAAGCTTTCCTTACAAACACTTGATAGTCAATTATAAAATTTTGAAGTAGAGAGACCTTTACAGAAAGATGAGAGGGATCTGACCTTGCAAAAAATATAAGCCTATCAAACTTTATAGAAAAACAACACTCTTCACCATAATAAAATCAAATAGAATATTTTGCAAAAATTCGAACCCATCTCCTTGTGAAAGTAACACTAGGGAAAATAACTTCACATGAAATCATATGCATCCTAGATATTCACAAACCTAGGCTTACGGAAAATGAGTTATGACAAACCTTGCTAGAATCTAGTCCTCACAAAAACTTGAATGAAAATACCTCTTTCCAAAAATTGTGAACATCAAAAACTTTGTGGAGATTTCACGTGCACTTGACTATGTAGAAAAAATGGCCTAGTATGATTTTGTAGAGAAAATTGGACTCAAAGACCTTGTAGAAAAGTGAGTATGAAAAATTAAGCGAAGAAATAAAGAGGGGTAACATGGAGTAAAGTACCCCCTAAAACTCTAAAAACTTTAGGTTTTGTAAAAAAATGGCATGATCAAACTTTTGTAGGGATTTGGACCATCCCAGTTTCTTGTGGAAAAAATCAAAGGGATCGGGACAAAATCAAAGGGATCAGGACAAAATCAATCAACCCTTAAAACCTTGCAAACTCGAGTTTTGTGTAAAATATCCTCTTTCAAATCTCATGCGAGAAAATGATCGCCAAAGAAAAACTAAAAAACATAGAAAAAGTTGACCAATGACAAAAAGAATGCATAAACAATATCTCCATAAACTAAAAAAAATAGGAAATTTATCTCTTTTATAGGAAAATGAGGGTAGTTGAATTTTTTGCAAACTATTTATAAAAAAGAATAACAAAACTTCATGATTTGTGAGAAAATGTAGACAAAAGGAAAAATTCTTTGGATTGTGAAAATCACACATATCTCAAAATTTCGCAAACTTGATTTTAACAATGGCTATAGTCCATGAGAAAGCTTTCTAAAAGAAACCTCAAGTCAAACCTCAATTGACACATGTGGGTTTTGGTAGATAGTCTTAGGGCATAACAAATAGCAACAAAATAATGCTAGTGACTAAGGAATTTTAGAACCTTAGGAAAGTTATAATGTAAAAACACTAAATTTTATTGTGAAAATCAGGGAAAAAACAAACAAAAACTACAATTTCAAATGATTTAAATCTTTAACACACCCAAATTATATACCTTTTAAAATGCAAATTTGAAGGAGGTTGACTTGATGTTAGCAAATTTATCCAACCATAAAAAATTAATGTGAATTTTATTTTGATATTATCCTTTGAAATGGCTTGTAATTTTAATCAATTTTAAATAGGTCCAGTTTGATGTGTTACATACCAAAATTTGATGCAAATATTGAAATGAAACACAACATAATTCTTTGATGAGTGTGAATGAAAAATTTAGGCGATGAGGGCTCCAAAGCATCTTCTTTCTCTCTTGAATTTTGTAAAATGGGCTTAAAAATGACCTAAAACACTTAAATACCCCCTTCCAACTACCACCATTAATACTCTGACAAGGTGATGAAAAATTGGAAAAATTTAAGACCCTAATCCTTGTGGAATTTTGTGATGTTTTTTCCATGGAAAAATGGAATAGGATGAATTCCATGCAAAAACTTGGTTCTACAAAAAACTTGGAAGTATTTGCCTCTACAAGAACTTGAGAGATTTGAAATTGCATAAAACTTCAAAAAGGTGAACTCAAAATAACAAGGCTAAAACCAAAACAAGAAAGGCATCAAAAATACACCTAACCTTAAAACGTACTAAACTAAGAACCCAAAAAGCAAGAAGACATAGGAAAAGAAAAGAGGAGGTCCTTGAGCGTGTGTGCAAGACACAATAGGTTTCATATAGTGGATCTCCTATATATTAGGTGCATGAGATAGAGGTTGTCTATAAGAGTCTTATAGATGTTTGGTTACCTCTGAATCTTTTTTTGGTGATACTCCTATGAGAAAGGTTGCTTTGAAAGTATATTGTAATCTTGTTAATTTATGAATAATATATTGGAAAATTTTTGGAGTGTGGGGTTTTTCTCCTAAAAGGGTTTTCCCCATTGTAAATTACTATGTTGTGGTATGAATATTATTTATGTTTAAGTTTCTATAATAGTTCATATCTGATTTTTTTTCATAAACCTCCTCTCAAGATTAATGTACGGAGTTATTTTGCTACCTTAGCTTCCTTATGAGTGGTATTAGAGCTTGATCAACTTTGGTTTCAATTGTGGTTTGCTGGGATTTTTGAACTAATCTAGATTTGAGTGGTAGCTTATGTATAAGATACTTTGTGATCTTGTTTGTAAGAAATTTCAAATGGCAAGCACATTAGGGAGAATAGAGGTAGATATTTTTTTTGAAAATAATTTTGAGATGTGTAAGCTGAAGATAAAGGATCTATTAATAGATCAAGATCTGTGGGAGGCTATTGATGATAATGTTATGAGGCTTGGAGATCCTAATTTGGCTTCTCTATATGATGTTATGGACCATAAATCCAATGGTCTAATCAATTTTTTCCTGGTAGAATCTATTCTGATCAATGTCCATGAAGAAACCTTTTTTACAGAAACTATGGAAAAAACTTGGTGATATGTATCAAGCCAATTTTTTAGTGAATACTATTTTATTAAGGAAGAAATTATATTCCTTGAGGATGGAAGAGGGTGGAAGAATTATAGACCAACTAGAAGCATTCAATATGTTGGTGGCTCAATTGGCATCAATTGGTGTCAAAATGGATGAGGAGGAGAAATGCTAGGTCTTGCTTTGTTCTTTTTCCAATTCATGGGATTCTCTTGTTATGACTATTGGGAGTAATTCTATTATCTTGAAGATTGAAGATATGGTTGGTTCTTTTCTCTTTGAAGAGATGAGGAGGAAGGTATCCATCAAGGAAGGTATCCATTATTTCCAAGAAATCCCTAAATGTTTGTGGAAGACATAAGGAAAAAGGAAAGAAGAATAAGAAGCAAGATAAATATAAATCCAAGGGGAGATCCAAATACTGTACAAAGTCCAAAATTATTTTTTGGAACTGTAGTAATCTTGAACACTTCCATAAGGAGTGCAAAGAAGAAAAGAGGAAAAAGATATTTAATTCTAATTCTGAATCTAAGAAGGAAAATGGCGATGCATTCATTTCAACTTTGTCCTACTTGTGTAGGTAATGATGCATGGATAATTGACTCACGTGCATCTTTTCATATGACCTCTAATAAAGATTTTTTTTTAATATGAAGAATTTGATGGAGGTAAGGTGTACTTGGGTGATGATTATTGTTTAAACATTGTTGATTATTGTAAAGTTAGAATCATTTTTTTTTATTGCAAAATAAAAATGATTAATGGTGTGTTACATATCCTTGGATTAGCACAACATTTTGTATCTATGAGAAAACTTATAGATGCGGGTGTGTAGGTGGTATTTTATGATGTAGAATGTAAGATGGTTAGAGGTGTCATGGTGATTGATAGAGGTGTCAGTTATGACACATTGTATAAATTCCCTACATGCACTATTGAGTGCAATAATAATTTTATGAAAAGGAATACTATGGCTACTTCATTGGAAGATGTGAGGATTTTTATCTTCAATGGATGGTCATGGATTTTGGGTACTAGAGGGTGCTCTTTCTTCTGAATTAAAGTTACATATAGAGAAGACTATGTTATGACACCAAAGACTTGGCCACATTGGAGAAAAGGGTCTAAGGACCATGAAATATATATATATATATATATATATATATTTTGTGAGCATCACCTTTATGAAAAGCAAAACCACATTCATTTTTTCTCGAGTTCTCATAAATCTTGTGGTGTATTAAATCTTATTCATTTTGATTCATTTTTTCCTTCAAAATTTTCTTTGATTGGAAAAGATTATAGTAGGACATGGGTATATTTTATAAAGAGAAAATTTGAATTTTTTAGTCAATTTAAAGAATTTAAAGCAATGGTTGAGTTGTATACTGGAAAGAAAATTAAATATTTGAGGATTGATAATGGTGGTGAAATTTTCTCTAATTATTTTGATAAATTTTATAAAGATTGTGGTATTCTGCGACAAAAGATAGCTCTGTATTCTCCACAACAAAATGGAGTTGCATAAAGAATGAACATGACACTAATGGAGAAGGCTAGGAGTATGTTGAGTGGTGCTGGTCTAGAATAAAGTTTTTGGGTTGAAGTTGTTTCCACTGCTTGTTACTTGATTAGTAGGTCTCCTTCATCAACTCTTGTTGAGAAGATGCTTGTAGAGGCATGATCAGGTCATAATATTTCATTGAGACATCTTAGGGTTTTTGGTTGTGAGGCATATACACATGTGCTAAAGGAGGAGCTAAAAAAGTTGGAGAATAAGGTTGTGAAATTTATCTTCATCGGATATAGGTATGGTGTGAAAGAATACAAGCTTTGGGATCATGTAGCACAAAAGGTAATATATAGTAGAAGTGTTATTTTTAGAGAAACTAAGTCTTCTCCTATTACATTGTAGCAAAAAAAAATAAAAAAATGTGTGATTCAAATTCCTTCTACACCCAAGAAATTTTAATCAAGGCCTTTGGATATAAAATAAGTTGAGGAGAGCTCATCTAGTTCTGAATCTTCAGAAGAGGAGGAAGAACCTCCAAATCAGCTTGTTTGAAGGTCTACAAGGCATAGACAATCACCTAAAAAGTATTCACCTAATGATTGGAGATGTATTTTTTCTTTGAATAGTAACATTGATGAACCTAAATTTGTAGAAGAGGCATTAGATATGAATGATGCAAAATATTGGAAGATTACTATGGATGTACAAATGGAAGCTTTGAAAAAGGATGATACATGGGATCTTGTACCATTTCTCAAAGAATGAAAACCTATTGGTTGTAAATGAGTGTTTAAGAAAAATATGGGTCCAGATGGAGGTATTAAAGATTGATTGGTTGCAAAGGGTTACTATTGGGTTGAGGGTGTTGATTGTAGTGAGATATTTTCTCCTATTGTAAAAATGACATCCATCTGGTTCTTTCTTTCTATTGTTGCTACTTGTGATCTAGAGGTTGAGAAAATGGATGTGAAAATAACTTTCCATCATGGTGATTTGGAGGAGGATATTTACATGACACAACCACAGCACTATGTGGTGAAAGGTAAAAGTAAATTAGTTTATAAATTGAAGAAATATTTTTATGGCCTCAAATAGAGTCTTAGGATGTGGTACCATAAATTTGATACATATGTGTCAAATTTGGGATTTGAGCATTCTAGATTAGATCACCATGCTTATTATAAATCTAATGGTGATAGTTTCCTATTATTGCATTATTTGTTTATGATATGTTATTTATTGGTAAAAAGAAAGGATGATTTTGGAACTAAATTGTCAGCTTGTAACTAAATTTGAAATGAAATATGTTAGTGCAACTAAACACATTCTTGGGATAGAAATTAGAAGAGATATAGTGAATAGCAAACTATGGCTTGGATATAGTAAGTATTTCAATTCAGTTTTATAGAGGTTTAATATGTAATATTATTGTAGACCATTCTATGTTCCTTTTACAATTGGAGCAAAGTTATCTACTACAGATTACCCAACATCCCCATTGGAGATACAAGACATGACCATTGTGCCTTACTAGAGTGTAGTTGGAAGTTTGATGTATGTTATGGTCTACACTAGATTAGACATTGTCCAAGAAATGAGTGTTCTTTCCATATATATGTCTAATCCTGATAGAAGTCATTGGGATGTTATTAAAAGAGTCTTTAGATATTTGTAGGGCACCTCAAAGTATTCCTTGTGTTATCATGGTAATATGGTGGGAGATGGTCATTCCCTTGATATTATTGGTTATGTGGATTCAAACTAAGCAGGTGATGTTGATAGAAGAAGATCTTCTAGTGCTTATGTGTTTACTTTATTTGGTGGTACAATCAGTTAGATGAGTCAATGACAAATTATTGTTTCTTTGTCCACTACTAAATTTGACTATATGACAACTAATCATGTTCTTGTAAAGAAGCCATTTGGCTTAAGATATTGTGTTTAGATATTAGAATTAAACAAGGTATAGTGACAATTTATTGTTACAGTCAGAGTGCAATCTTCTTAGCTAAAAACCTAACATTTTATGCCAAAACCAAGCATATTGATGTAGAATATCATTTTGTTAGAGATATGATTGAGGATGGTAGGGTGAATTTGGTTAAGGTAGAGACTTTGATGAATGTTGTAGATTATTTAACTAGGCTTGTGAGTACATAGAAGTTCAAATGGTGTTCAAAGTCTATGGGCCTCATGGCCCCTAGCAATTAAATTATAATGTTGATACTCCCTTTGCTTTTGCAAGGTGTTTGAAAAGTGGGGGAATGTTAGGAAAATGGTGTCTCAACCTTTTAATTACATGAGGTTACTATTTATCTCTAGTTTACATTTGAGCATGGATTGATGAAAAATTCTCCCCAAATCTTCGGATTGGCTAAATAAGCATGCTTGTAAATTTTCATTGTAAGATCATGTTTGGATTTGAAGATATTAAAGTTTTTATTTTTCAAAGTTTCAAAGTCCATTTTGAAGGACTTAAAGGCATTTTTTGGCCTGAAAGTGGTCATAACCAATGTAGCGGGTTATAGCTTGATAGAGATCTTCATAACTTTTTGATGGTTCAAATGACTCATCAATTGGACACCCGAATCAAAAGTTACGACCTTTGAAAGTTGGGTCGCTTGAAATGGGAGATGTAAAAACATGTTGGACACATTGTAACTTGAAAAATTTAGACATTGTTCATAATGTAGATAGAGAATTAAAACAATAACCAAAAATATGTAATTTAATACCTAAATGCAATCCAAATTAATCAATAGAAAATAAGCAACACAAACGAAAGCAGAATTGATTAAACAATACAATTTAGTTTACCTTCACCATGTTAACATGAATTACTTCCATTGTCCTCCTTTGCATTGATTTGCTCTTAGATTTTAGTATGCTCTTCATCGCTTCAAGCTCAAAAGTGTGTGAAAGAGATCAATAATGTAAAAATCCAAAGTCTGTGGTTGGCCTTCAAAGAGGTATGAGGGTTGATTTATGAAAATGATTGATTTGAATGGACGATTAGGATTAAAAGGTGACAGATCAAGATCAAGGGTTGAGGATTGTTGAGAAGAATTGATTGGGGAGTTAACTGTCTATAGTTGGTTGCAGGATTTCAGTTATCTATTTGCATGAGGAATTGATTGGAGAGTTAAGGGATTTGATTACTTCGTTAACTCTCATTGAGTGGGAGTGAACTAATTTGATTGATTAGTGAAGTGGAATCAATTATCTAGTTGACTAGAAGGGAGTGGTCGTTAAGAATGAGGTGGAAATGCATGAGATTAACAATTAATTAAATTAATTAATTATTAGAGGAATGTGCAAGATTGAATTTATTAAATAAATAAAATAAATGATTTTATTTATTTTGGAAGAAGATAATATTTGAGAAATAAATTAAATAATTAAAAATAATTATTTAATTCAGGAAGTGAGAGCTTGCATGAATATTTAATAATTAAATAAATTTAATTATTATTTACCTGTACAATATTAAATATTTAATAATTAAATAAATTTAATTATTATTTACATGTGCAATATTGAATTAATTTAATTATGATTTTATTTTTTAGAACAAGATAATGTTGAGAAATTAAAATAGGAGGTCAGCACGATCCATCACAAAAATAAACATATTTTAGAAAAAAATAGAATAAATAAAAAATAATTTAAGAATAGTACATTTTTAATAATATAATATAATACTACTTAGTAAAAACACAAAAAAAACATATTTTAGAAACAAAACAATAAAAATATAATATAATAATAAGATATATATCGACGTATTTATATAGATTATATTTAAGATATATATACTAGTTATTAAATACTCATGCAAAATTTCTCAAATTAAATAATTGTTTTTAATTATTTAATTTATTTCTTCAATATTATCATCTTTTAAAATAAACAAAATCATTTCTTTTATTTATTTAATAAATTCAATCTTGCACATTCCTCTAATAATAATTAAAATAATTACTTAATTTAAGAAGTGAGAATTAAATAATAAATTATTTAATCTTGGATATAAGAACTAGACATGGAATGTGCATGAGTATTTAATAATTAATTATTAAAGGAATGTGCAAGTGAGATTTAGATAAATAAATTAAATGTTTTATTTATTATTAATGAAAGGATAATGTTGACAAATTAAAAGATAAATAAATAATTAAAGTAATTATTTAATTTTGGAAGGGATAATGGATGATTAATTAAATAATTTTAATTTATTTAATTAATTTAGAAGAATAAAGATAATTAAATATGTAGTTAAATAAATTAGATTTATTTAATTAATCACAAAGATAAATAAGAGTTAAAAACATAATTATATAAATAGAATTTATTTAATTAATTTAAGAAGATTAATAGGAATTAAAGACATAATTAAATAAATAGGATTTATTTAATTAATTAAGAAGACTACTGATAAAGTGATTTTTTTTTTTAGATTGGAGGAATTGGTCAGGTATCCATTCCCCTATAAACTGTAGTGTCTCGTAAACTTTTTTCACGTGACTAGTGACGTTGGTGTGACACACCCTTCGGTACCATGGGGATGGTGGGGAGACTAGACCTTGTGACCTCTTGCCTGCAACAAGATGCTTTCACCAATCGAGCTAGGCCCACCACCCCAAGTGAATTAATTAAATAACATAAGGGTGATCCCACAATACTTGTTTACAATTTTTGGCCAAACTAGACACTAAATTGATTTTTTCAAACTAAATCTTCACTTTCGGGCACCTATAGCAGCTAAACCGTGAGGAATTTGAAGATGATGCAAAATAGTGATTTGTAACATTTTTTCTGTAGATTCTAAATATATTTTTTTCAAAATAATTGGAATCAGATTGCACTTCTTTTTCCATCTCCTACGAAAACTAGTTTTTTTCAATAAACACCATTTTTAAGGAGTGATGCTCACTGTATGACACATAACATTTTTCCATGAAGGATAAAATTCTAATTTTTTCGAATTTAGATTTGTAACTATGATATCTAGTGCTTCTAATTGGTTTCATAGTTTTTTATTGAATATTTTTCCCTTAATCAAGTTTCAAAGTCAAACCAATTACAATTTAGACATAGCGGACTGTATAACACAACTTTTTTTGTATGTATCGAAATTCTTTTTTTTTGTTGGATCAAGGATTTCAATATTTGGTGCACTAATATTTTTAAAAAA
>VDFB02054995.1:0-38476 GCA_007258455.2 Sequoia sempervirens
TCCTCTATTAATAAACTCAATTACTAAGTGTAAATTCTGCTGTAATCCTTAGGTCTATTTATAGAGGTAGCTGAAGTACAATGCATGTGATAAGTATGATGATGATTGAGAGAAAACAAAAAAATCCCACTGAGAGAAAACTTGAAAATCCCATTGAGAGAAAACTCAAAAATCCCACCAGGTTGTGTTTGCTGCATGCAAATTAAGAAGAGGTAATTAATCAGCTAAAACTTGTGACAGACACAAGTGGTAGTTTGCATGGTTAGGTGCTAAGTGTCAAGCTATGGATTCTTTTCAGTCTCCATGATCAACTTGAAATCTTTTTAGTACTCATTATGCCCTTTTTCTTAATCATTCTTCTAATGTTATTAAATGAAAAATCATGTGAAATTTTTTGTACGCCTTCAATTACCAACTCAATTTCCCAAGAGATGGTTCCATAGGACATGATGGATAATTGTCAATATGAATTATTGTCTTTTCAAAAGGTAAAGAATTCATTTTGCATGAACGAAAGAGTTGGCAGTACATGCCTGAATTGATTGCAAAAAGGCAACTGTTGTATCCAACTCCAGTTCGAGAAAAGGATAGTGTTGCATGCAAAAGAATAACACTGTGAAGAGTTTTTGAGTACATAGTTTGCTGAAAAAGAGTCTAAGTGAGAATTGCAGAGAGGTTGAGTGTCCACAAAAGTCTACAAAATTTAGAAATGGCACAAAATCTTGAGATGGAAGCACAAAAAGAAGCGGTTGAAAGATTTTCTTAACAACACCAATGGAAAATGTTTTTAGTAACATCTCTTATGCCTCGCTTGGAATGCCAAAAAAGCCAAAGTGGCCTCACACATAGGTTGTACATAAGACAAACCATATGGGCAAAGCCCAAATAGTAGAAGATTAGGACAATATTCATGATCCTGAACTCAAAACTAACCCTAAGAGCCTGAGGGAAGCTTCCTGTGAAAGAATGAAAAAGGCCAAGGATAATAACCAAGACTCTTTGGCATATAGGTTGTGGTTCTATGGTCTTTCACAATATATAGTTCCCTTAGTACATCACTACCCAGAGCTGGTTCATGAATATGCTAAAAATTTCAACCCAGATACTGACATCATAGAAGGCTAGAACTTGAGGTTGGTGATTAGCATTGAAGCTATTAGGGATATGCTATGCATCCCTATGAGTAATGGGATAAAATCACTAGAGAGATTCACTGTAGGTGGCTTAGAAAATTTCTGGAGGATTAGAAAACATGCTCTAAGCTTTTATAATCAAGAAGCAAAAAGGTCAAAGGTGTTGGTGTAATTAATTATTAATTACACTTTGCATAAGTTTACTTAGGAATATTTAATTACTAAGCTATAGGTTTTATCCTTATCTTGTTGAGCTATCTTGTTGCTCAAGATAAGATTAGGTTTATGCATCTTTTCTTTTATAAAGCAAATTATCTCTTGTAATAGTGAATTCTTGAATAATAATTATTTGCACATCTTCTTGCAAATCTCTCTTCTTTTTCTATTTTTCTCTTTTGTGGAAGGATATTCTAGTTTGCAAATCTGAGCTTGGTTTCTACCATGGTATCAGAGCCTTGATTTGCAGCCCCTTCTCAGATTTTTTGAGAAAATCATTGTAGGGTTCATTCAGGATTCCTCGAGGGTATCATGCCTTGAGTTCATCTATGAGGCATTTTGGATTAGACCGGGCTTCACCATTGGATTCAGAGCACTAGAAAAAATTAGGATTGACTTTTATTTTGTAGATTTTGGCCATCATTTTCTAGATCTATGAGGGTTTCAAGCTGAGAGATTTTTTGCAAGATCTGGGCATAGCCGAATTTTTGGGGCACTTTGAGCACAAACAGAGGTCACCATTGCATTTGCAATGGCCAAAAACCCTAAGAATGCCTGTGGTTTTGTTGATTTTGGTGCAGTTGATCTAGGAGGCAAATTTTTTTTGCCTGGGGGGCTATACAGCCTCCCCAGCACGCAGTTTGAGGCACAATTTTTTGAAAAAAATAAAATAAAAATTAAAAAAATTGTTTTTTTCAATAAAAATCCCGCGCTTCCAATATATGTGTGCAGCACCACCTATCTGCCACTGAGCGGCCATCGGAGGGCCGCTTAGCCTGGCGGTGCCACCCCTTAGCAATGCCCACTGCCGCCAAGGGCCTCTACTCAGCCCCTACGGGTCCCCTGCGTAGAGGCCGCGGTCTTATGGGGGACTAGGCGCTATGCGCCCAACCCCAGCCCGACCACCCAGCCCCTTTTCATACCTAGCTGATGCATGAGAACAGAGTCCCACCCCAAGCCCGGTGCCCATTACAGTGCATGGGACCGGGGGCTAGTACAGCCCACAGGCCACTCACCGCAGCCCTTATTGGGCCTTCTAGAGCAGTGTTCACGAAATTGGGTGTATTTATTGCATATGATCTTTTTTTTTGCAAACAAGATACCATTGGAAAGTTGATTCCAATGCCAATCCACTGGTGAAGGTATTTTTTTACCATATTTTTCTCCATATTCATTTTGTAGGTCCTTGAACTCAGATGTTGTTTCACTCAGGAAGGCATATCTTTTAGTGGGTGATTTATTTTCCTCATTATTGCAGCGTTGGAAAGAAATTTGATTCATTACTTTATAGATTTGAGGAGTCTATTATTATTTTTCTATTTATACATTTGTATACTTTCCTTTTACAATCGTTGGGTTATTGTAATAAATGAACTAAGACAAAGTTCCATTCAGGGGGTTTCTTGCATAATAAATCTGATTAGAGTGTAGTTTTCACTTTGATCTCCATCTTGATTTGTTGGAAAATCGTATGGGTTATATCTGGTCTTCTAGTTTCTTTTGGCCACATTTTTTGCTATTGCTTGACACATATCGGATTCTTCGGTTCACACTTCAGTTGAGAGATTATGTTTCTTGATCTACATTGGTTCAGATCCTTCTCAGTTTGAGGGCCATGTTTTTATGGTTATTGTTCTAGAGTCTTTTTTGGTACTCCTTCCCATGGAAGATTTTCAGTCACAGTTTGGCATCAGCATCGAGATACACAGTTTCTAGATTTTATCATCATCTCATCTACTTTTGCTTCACAGATTCCAGGGTTGTTCCAGTTTGTGAGTTTTTGAGTGTTCCGTGGCATCGGGTCTGCTATCACATTATCATGATTCTAATTTTGGTTTCAATTGTAGACAGAAGTATCTTTCCTTACTTGTCAGATTACGGTTCCAGTGTTACTCCACAATGTTCTTCCAGTGCTTCTTTGTAGCAATCATCTCATTGTAGGGGGGTTTTGTCCCACTGGGTTTTCCTTCTCTACCTCATATTGCATTTGTACTTGGGTACCTGATCAAGCCTTGTTTCCCGGACCCATTCATGCTTTCTTCCATTCATCTTAGTTTTAGGTGCATGCTTTGTTAGTCTCCCTAAGTTGCAGTTATGGGGGGTGTTGGTGTAATTAAATATTAATTACACCTTGCATAAGTTTACTTAGGCATGTTTAATTCCTAAGTTATAGGTTTTATCCTTATCTTGTTGAGCTATCTTGTTGCTCAAGATAAGAGGTTTATGCATCTTTTCTTTTATAATGCAAATTATCTCTTGTAATATTGAATTCTTGAATAATAATTATTTGCACATCTTCTTACAAATCTCTCTGCTTTTTCTATTTTTCTCTTTTGTGGAAGGATATTCTGGTTTGCAAATCTGATCTTGGTTTCTAACATAAGGAAGATAACCACCCACCACCATTTCTGATTAGGCATAATGTTTTCAGCTTAGACCTACAAGATGTCTTTTATATGTTGGCTTTTGTTTGTGGCATGGACAGTGACAAGAAGGTTCAAGAGTTTCAAATGGGTTTGGGGTTTCAGTTAAGAGGACAACATTCTTTATTCTGGTATGACTTCACAAAGCTCATTTTTTGGGAGATGCTGAACCAATTCAAGGAATACCACACACAATACAGATTCAAGTTTTCTTCTTTTCTTGCCCACATGTTTTTGCACCAAAATCCTGATTTCTTTAGAAACCATATGGTTTTTTTTTTATCTTTGATGAAAGTGGGGTAAGAAAGTTGGTTTTTGTGCGGACTCCTCTCCTTTCTGTAACTCATGATTACTATGCATTTTCTGAGTTTTTCCTAACTCCAATTTTGCAAGATTTTAATGAGGGTGAGGGTGGCTATTATCGGTTCTCCACCGATTAGGTAAGATGGATGAAATATTTTGTTCCTCCATGCGACTAGTTCCTTAGAGAGTATTTTTCATTTGTTAGGTTGCATGGTTTTACTAAGGAACTGTTCTGACTCCTAGTCTATGTGACAAATAGGGTGTTGGCCCTTGAGGTATTTTGGAAACTAGCAATTATAGACCTCAAGCTTTGTAGGGGAAAGAATAATAAAGGATTTTTCAAATTTCCTTTAAGATTTAGTACGGTAATAATGGAAAAGAAGTAGATGCATGGTCTACTAATTATGAAGCTTACTCATCTAGGGCTAGTATTAATTTGTGACAAATGGGATTATAATCCTGATAATGACTTAGCAGATCTGAACATTAAAGTAACTCACAGGTCTCTTGCCTATTGGGAAACTTGGAAAAGCCAGTAGTCTAGGGACCAAAATCTCTTTGTGGACCTGGCCTATGTTCCCACTGATGAGAAGAGGCCACCATGACTATCTTTCTATTTTCCTTTGGCTAGGCCCAGCGACAAGTGTAAAATTGGGGCCACCCTTTATACTGAATTGGCCAGGAAATACTAGTGGAGTGAGGAAAAGATTGCCCAATTATGGGTTTATCGTCAAGAGACCAAATGTCTTGATGCCCAGTTCTAGGAACCAGACATGGATGGAAAATTTGATGATCTCTAGAATAGAGAGCATGATGATATTGATGCAAGCGTAGATGAGGAGATAGGTTGAGAGGAAGCAGTTGAAATAAAGAAAAGAGGCATAGAAGGCCCCGGTATAGGGAGTTAGAAAATTGCAAGTAGAGCAACCTAATGAAAATCCTCTAAGTGCACAAGCAACTAAATCCCATGTCGTGGCCATGCTACCTCGCACATGGGCTACTCAGAGACCCAGAGTAGCCAAAAAATATCAAGAGGTCATAGAGGTGGACACTTCTCCACTTGAGAAGAGGCTACACATCAATTCCACTCTAGGAGAAAGCTCACAGGTGCTTGCAACAAGTCAAGGATCACAACCTGTAGAAATTTAGGTATCTTTCTCTCCCTCTCTTCTTGCTTCTCAGTCTTTTGTTAACCCTGTTGCATTTGTGTATCCAATTACTTTGAGTGTTAGCCTATCATTTTCTACTTTCACACCTGTGGGATATTTCTCCCAATACCCCTTCTCTCCAATCAGACAAGAAGCTTTTACTCCCTTGTAGTTTTTTCCATTCTTTGTTAGGGCCCAATCTGAACCCGCTATTGCAAACCGTTTTGCTTCCATCAAGTCATCTCCAACTCAACTTGCCCAATAGACGGTAACCTCTATGTCTCCACTACCACCATCACCCCTTATGAGTCCTTCTACCACTTCCCAAACTAGACCCTAACCCTGCACTCCCCCTTTCTCCCCATTGACGGTAACCCTACCAAAGAAAGAATCATTCGAGTTCGTAATGATTTCATTCCATTTTTCTCTTCCTCCTAGTGCACCCTTCACCAATGAATTGATTAGGTCACAAGTAGAATTTGTGGGAAAAAATATCATGACTAAGGCTGCGCGGGCTAGAAGAGCCCAGAAAAAAAAAGAAAAAGATGCATCGATGCTTGTCGAGCCATGTGTATAGACCCTCTTTAATGAAGTTCAGGGGTCATTAACATTTGCAACCATGACTCCTAACATCACCAAACCACAATAGTAGATGCAACCTAAGGATTATATGATCTATACTATGGGGATTGATCTACACTCTATTCAACCACAAGATAAAGTTGAGCTAATGGAGGAGACTCAGCGGGTTTTTACTACAAACTTTCTAAAGCATAGTCACCAACTAAAAAAGTGGGAAGAGGAGCTCAAGAATGTTAAAGAAAGGGTGAAGATCCTATAGAAAAGGGAAAAGGCTAAGGACACTAAAATTGCATGCTTGTCTCAACAAGCGCAGGTGGAAAAGGCCAAACTATAGGAGGAACTTTCAAAGTTCCAGTCCCAGGATCCCAACTTGGTTACTAGTCTGTAGTAGAAAAACTAGGAGCTTTAGGACCGGTTGACTCTGGCAAAAAGAGAAACCAAGGAGAAAAATAGGGAGCTTCGGGATCAACAAGATCAACTGGAGCGAGAAATGCAGCAGAAGGACAAGGAGCTCTAGGATCAATAGGATCAATTCGAAAAGGAGATCCAAGAAATGAATCTCTCCTTGGAAAAGGAATCTGGAGCCCGAGGTCAAGTTGAGGAGATATTGAAAATCAAGGATGCTAAGTTGGGGACTCTACAAGGGTGGCTCTCCGTAGTGGACAAGAAAATTGATGAGTTGATGGAGGAGATCGGGTCTAAGGAGTTCGAGATAATTCTTTTGGAAATTCCTTCCCAACACCCTGTTCCTCAATTAGATCTCCTTTTGGTGGCTTAGCAGTTATATGTATCCTATTGGGAGAAGGTTAAGTCTTTATATTTGACCTTGCAATTGACACTCCAATTCATGGTGGATGCAGTGAATTTCAGCAGGGAGGTGCATAGAACTATTGAGCAGGTTCCATAGTTCATTGCTGAAAGGGTGCCCGAGGCCGAGAAGTTGTTGGATAAATTGTACACTATGGAAAATGTAGACTTGGTAAAGGTAGGGATAGAAGACTAGAGGTTAGCTACCAAAAAGGAAAAGGAATTAATCCATTTTCATGCAAACATTCTCCAGGCTAGTAGTTGCTCAGTTATATTGAGTTAGACTATGAATAATACACAACAACACAATAGGAAATTATCACCGACTTTGGCACTGAATTTTAGTGTATTTTGAGCACATGAGTTGAACAATTTGGCTGGTGTTAAACTCAGCACAAATGAGCATGGCCAAGTTGGCATCTATTTTTGTACCAACTTTTTTGCCATTTTTGTCATCGAAGTTAGTGCCAAAAAATCAAGCGCCTCCATTAGCACCTAAAATAGAGCCGAGAAGCGACTGACAGAAATTGCACCAAAATTGGCGCCCAATTTGGCTTTCGGTTTTGCTTCCATCTCTACTCCCATTTTTACTTCTAGTTTTGCTTCCAATTTTGCATCCAGTTTTACTTCCAATTTTGCATCTAGTTTTGCTTCCAGTTTTGCCTCCAAGTTTGCTTCCAATTTTGCTTTTGGTTTTTCTTCTAGTTTTGTTTCTGGTTTTGCTTCCATGTTTGCTTCTAGTTTTTCTTCTAGTTTTGCTTATAGTTTTGCTTCTGGTTTTGCTTCCAAGTTTGCTTCCGGTTTTGCTTCCAAGTTTTCTTTCAGTTTTGCTTCTATTTTTGCTTCTAGATTTACTTCCAGTTTTGCTTCCAGTTTTGCTTCCGGTTTTGCTTCCAGATTTACTTCCAATTTTGCTTCCAGCTTTGCTTCCAAATTTTCTTCCAAAATTTTTTCTGGTTTGCTTCTAGTTTGGCTTCCATTGTTGCTTTCTTTTTTGGTTCTAAAAATGCTTCTTGTTTTGCTTCCATTTATTAATTTAATATTTTTATTTCAATTTAATTATTTAAATATATCATGCCTCTTAAATAACTCATATGATTATAGAGTAAGTAATTTAATTATTTAACTCATATGATTAAATAACAATATAATTATTGTAACATGATCATCATCTATAATTAAAACAAGTGAATCAAATATCTACAATTTAATTGAATTTGACAACATCCATCCTAAGCAGTAAATTAAAATCATCATACTTAATAAATATCCATCCAAAAATCATCAACCACTTTTAATATATATAAATTGACAAGTCAATACTGATAAGATCATCATCATATATAACTAAAACAAGTGAAAGTCAAATATGCCAGTACATCAAAAACATGTCAAAATGATACATGTCCAACAATCGACATAAGTGAAAATGATACATGTACAAATGATATAAATAAAATTGATAATTTATATATGCAAACACTGAAAAATGTCCTAAGTTTGCGAGCATCATTTTTCTTGGTCGTTGTCCTTCGATAATTGAATAATTCTAATTATTCAATTATGTTTGATCATATTCCTCTATTAATTAAATAATTTTTAATTATTTAATTAATTCACATCCTCATCTTTATTCTATCTTGATCAATTAAAATTATTTAATCGTGTCACTAATTTCTCCCTCTTCTTCAATAGTTAAATAGATTATTATTTATTTAATTATTTTGTCATCTTTCATCTATAGTTAAATAATTACCATTAATTATTTATCTATTCATGGTCCTTTAATTCTTCTATAGTTAAATAATTATTAAAATTATTTAACTATCCCATGTCTAATTTTGATCTTTCCATTTAATTAAATTGATTAATTTAATTAAATACTCCTCTTGTCATTTTATCTAAATAAATAATTTGGATAAATTATTTATTTTCCACTTGTCCATTTCCTCCAAGTGGTGCATAAATAATTTAAAATAAATTATTTATGCACCACTTGGTCAAAGATGCTCTGTTATAATCCCTTGTCATAACATTCATTTTTGTCATAGCTGTCAGGTGTCATAGCCGTCAGCGTCATAGATTTTCCATGCATGGAATATTCTTGGTGCATCAATTCTGGATCATTGATCTTGACATCTTTTCTGAGACTTAATCTCAACCATCCATTTCGTAACATCCCTCTCATGAATTCCCATCCATTGATCTTGCAATCTTTCTAGAAGATTAATCTCAACCGTCCATTCGAATGGTTGTCTATAAAAGCAACCTTCCTTCTCCATTTTCAGCTTAATAGCTATTCTTCTCCAACTTTCTACTTATCATTTGCAAATATTTGCACAAATTACACTACAAATCTGAGGGCATATTTGCAAAAGGAGAAATAGGAGAGCAAGAGAAGTGATTCAAGTTCAAGCATGGGGAGTAGTTTAATTTAATGTTTTATTTTCCTTATGCTTACTTTGTTTTCTCTTGTTTGGATGTGGGTTAATAGTTTAGAGGTGTTGGCTATCACTTTGTCTATTCTATTTGATTTTCTAACCCCATCTTACATTTGGTGAACCCGACGTGAAGTAGAGAAATTTGTGTGTTCTTGTTTGTCTTTGCTATTTTGCAGGTTACAGCCAAGAATTCATATCAAATCTCGTCACCTTCCTTTAAGCACAGAAAAATAGGCGCATAACATATGTTAAAAAATATTCTAGGTTTTGTAGGCCTCGTTCTCAGCTTTCCAAAACTTTAAACAGTTTGAAATTTTGTTAAGAATTGAGAAAGTTATAGCCATTTTAGTGACCGTAGCTTTTAAGATTTAGTTGTTTATACCCGAATTTTCTTTTGTTTATAACATTTTTGTCTTGTAGGATTTTGTAAAATATTTTCTGGGTTTTGAAGGTCTATGTCTTAGCTTTCCATAGATATATACAGTTTAAAATTTTGTTTAGTTTTGAGAAAGTTTTGACTATTTTTAGTTTGCTTTTTTCATTCAAATTTTTTTTTTCGATTGATTAATGTTTTGTTTGTAGCGTGTGGCTTTGGAATGGGGCTCCCAAAAATTGCTTCTTTTGGAGCAACAAAAAAAATTAAGCTTTTATTTTTTTAGTTTGCTTTGATTTCCTTTTCTTAGTTTAGTTTAGTTTTTTCATTTTCTAGTTTAGTTATTTACTAACTTTTACTTTGGTTTTTAATCTCTTGTTCTAACTTAGTTTTTTGCAGCTTTCTCGTTGGTCCAAGGCATATATTGAAACTACTAATTTATTGGAGTAAGGAGACTGTTAGGACAATGGTGTGAAGTAGTATAATGGTTAACATACCAGAGAAGAAATAGAGGCCAACTTAACTCTGAAAGCGAGGAGGAAATTGGATCGTTTTGATGGAAAAGTGATGATAAAGAGACTGTGTGGCTTGTTCCCGTAAAAGGATGTGAAGGTGGCACAATATGTGCAAATCATTCTAGGTAATGGCTTCAAAAATTTGAAGCACAAATATCAGACTAATATGGATATATACTCTCTGATCATGGCGTGGGGACTAGACTTAGGAGAGTCAGTGGAGGTTGTAAGGAAAGTGATGAAAGCATTGGTGCGTAGGGATTTCTTAGTGAACATGGAGAGTATCTTGGAAAGGGCTATACTAGGAAAAGGATTTGTGAGCGAAGGCATGGAAGGTGTGGACCTAGAAGTAGCAAGGATAAATCACCCTTTCATTAGGTGGCCAGAAGGAAGAACCAAAGCCGTGTGGAGAGATGGTGTGAAACGGGGGTGGCAAGCTTTGAAACTGTGCATCAAATTGATGGAGACCGAGGAGATAATAGCGAGACTCAAAGCCATTTCCAGAGAGGAGCTGTGTGAGAAGAATGGTTTGTGTCCGAGAAAGAAGGTGAAGCTACTCACAAAAATGTTCCCATTGCATCTGGGCAACACTTCTGGAACTTCTGCGTAAACTAGTTTACTGTGTTTAAGCTAGATGTTGATGTATAAACTTAAGGGGTTAAGCCCTGTTTTTGGTTTTGATACTATAATAGCTGGTGTTTGGTTAGTAGTTAGCTGGATAGTTTTCAGGTAGTTGTGGTAGGGATTTTTGATCCGTAGGTTTTTATTCTGTTTTAATAGACATGATGTGATGGTGTTGGAAGAAATTTTTATTTGAAGCTTTGTATATTTTGATTTATCTTAAATAAAATAAAAATATTATCACCGATCAAAGAAAAAAATAATTTAAATATTGTTTAATAAATTTGATATAATATTATGAACAAATTCAAATACCTACATACTCTCCTCACTAGACTTCCTCTGTGCATCCTGGCTTCATGATCTCTTCAGTTGCTGGTAGAGCCTTGCTCTTTTCCTTTGCGTGACATTTTTCCCTTTTATGTCGTCTGATTTCTTCCTTCACGCGGGAAATTCCCCCTTTTTTCCCTTTTTTGTCGTCTGATTTCTTCCTTAACACTAGCTTGAGCGCCAAATTTTGGCCATTAATGTAATCAGTTTTGGGCACCTAAGGAAGCGCCAAGTGCACCTATCATTGTACATTTTACTGCGGTCTCGCAAGTCTTCTACCATTGGTGTGTGGTAGTGCAGTGACCACCATTGTCTCACGACTCCATCAACTCGATGAGGTAGAGTTATTTTTATCTTGGTCCCACAAGTTGCTTCTCCCTTCTCGGTGGTAGTGTGGTGAAAGCTTTTGTGAAAAACTTTTTATTCATAGAGGAGGCCATGGAGAGAGGACGTGGATGATGTAAAAATACTAAATCATTGAGAGGAAAGTGGGTGGAAATAGATGAGACAACATTGATTAAGCACTAAATTTATTTTGATATTTTTTTGTGAGAAAAATTACTAATGACCTTTTAATAAATGTTATGTGAGTAAGATTTCTGGATAAACTGTGCAAATTTTTACATAACTATCATGGACTATGAAAATCGAATGTTATTAATTTTTATAAATGTGTTTAATTTTTCCATGAATCTCAAATGCCTAAACTTTGAAATGCTTCAGTAATATTATGTTGTACTTGGACAATTGAAAACTTATTTTATTCTCCTAGCAAGCTTTTTTATTTTCCATTATAATTCTAGACCAAACAACATTTGTAGGGATGGCCTTTTACACCAATCTTAATTTGTATGAAGTTCACGAACCTGTTGTCAAGCAGTAAATTCCTTTCATAGACATGAAATGTAAAGGCTTCACTTAAGAAAAGATAAGTAGTCTCTTTCTGAGGGTAATCCACATGCAAAAAGTGAAAAGCACATAAAAAACAATTGTATAGTAGAAAATTAGATTGAATTAGTTTTTGATAAGGAAAAATAGGTTTTGAAGGGGCCTTGAAAGCCTTTACAATGACACCAAGCTGCAAGAGAAATTAAACCACTAAGCCCAACAACCTAAAAAATCAAAAAACTGACATAATATGGAACATTAACAACCTGTCAACAAACCCAAATGCAAAAAACATCAGCGAACCTACTGAACCTAAAGAGGAAGCACCAGCTACAAAAAATTATCCCAAACATTAGCCGAGGCCATGTTATCCTTGATGAAATCCTCATGGATATTGATAACATCCTTCAGCTCCTCAACAACAATAGTAACCCTCTTTTTCATCTTGCTCCTCGTCCTAAGGCACAGACCCACCTGCATGTCCTTCTCCAGCATAGGAGTAGAAGCTTCCGCTTTCTCCACCAGGTAGGAACCACTAATCTCTTCAATCCTTTCCTCCTTATTACCCAAGTCAAGCGGTTTTCCAGTCTAATTCAACGCTTTCTCATTTAGAACAGAAAGAACCATAGCAGTGGTATTCAAAGAGTTATTGCTGATATTGATCACCATTTTCAAGTCCTTTGACATCTTTTCCATTTTATCCTCTAGAATTTCCACTCTGGCCTCTAACATTTTATTAACAATAAATTCCAAAGAGGAAATTCTTTCCTCATGAGAAACCCCCAAATGATCAACATCGACTAGTAGCTTATCAAGTGCACTATGCATTGATTTCACTTTTCCTTTTATTTCCCACTCCTTTTGGTTACCTCTTAACATAGGAACAAAGACATCCTACCAATTTTTTATCTAAAGATTGAGCTCCTTAACCTTAGAAAATAACCACTTAACAAGGGAAAGTAGGTTTCTCATCCCATCTTCGGCAATTCTACAAAACATATTCATGTCAATTTCATCCTAGTTAACCGGAGGCTGACCCTTCTGCTCCAAGTCAACAAAGGCATTAGAACAATCCCTATTCTATTCATCCTCTTCTTTGGCTAGGGAATCCTTGACATCCCCCTTTATCCTCTCCTTATCTTGAAGATTCTCCAAATTAGCTAACGCCTCTAGATGTTCCTTCTTCACTTCCTTCTCCACAACAGAAAAACCATGAGAATAATTAACTAGATCAATCCCCTACATATCCACTGGGCTAGTCTCATTAGGATTCACCTCCATCTTAGAGTTGCCCATATCAGCAGGTCCACTCAACTTACCACCCAAATTAACTGACACCTTAAGCCCTTGCATTGGGAAGTTCTCTAGCAAACCATCCTTACCAGGAACAAGGTTCCCCAACAAAGCATTTTGAATACAATCAAAATTTGAAGAATCCACATCACCCATAGGATGACAAACCTTCAAACCATCATCACCCATAGGATGACAACCCTTCAAAACCTCTTTTCCAAAAGACAACATGGGATTCACATTCAAACCAGGGGAAAGCACCTTAATTTTCCTTTTGGTGGAAGCTTTAACTTTCATCATGCCTTTGATTTCCCCCTTCAAAGATTTTCTAACAGAATTAGCCATAGTCTCCCACAACTCCACATCAGTCTCATAGCCCTTACCCCATTCTTCTGATTCCTCATCTCTTTCCTCAGAGCCTCCTTCATCAATAGAAATATCCTCATATTCTGACTATTCCTCCTCTAAACTATTGACTCGTTCATCGGAAGAGTCCCCTGTTTCATACCCATCATTTTTAACTTCCTTCTTACCAGGAGTTTTAGGGGAGACCAAGATCAACTTTAGCTTGATATAAGCAAAAATCAAACACATAATCCCTTGATGAAGAACCGCCTTCATAGGGTTCTTTCTGTGGTCTTCAATACTCTTCTCCATAGAATGTAACAGGTAAAAAGGAAATGAGACAGAAACATTATGCCTAAAATGATTTAAGAGCATAAAATGGTGAGTGTAAACCATAGAGAATCTACCTTCAAGGGTGAAGTAGTGCAAAATGGCCAACACGAGGTCCCTCCAAAGTGGCTTCAGGGACTTCCTAGCATAACATCCACTTCCAATTTCCTTAACCTTCTTCCTCTTGTCATGTTTAAAGAAATTAGCAAAAGTCTTCTTAGCCACTCCCCTGTCTCTGAAAAAATTTCTCCTAGCAACTGAAGGACCAGTTATCTTTGCAATAAAATCCTCTTCAATTCAAAAATCAATGCTCTGGTAACGCAAAGACCTCCCATTCCATCCTTTCACAAAGAAATCCATCACATCGGGGTCTAGGCCTTGAATTCTCTACATAAATTGAGTAACCCCCCCAATTCCAAGTGCTCCCACATAGTAGCATTTTTCTGAAACTCTTCATAGGAACTTAGCTCAATTCTGCAATGGTTACCACCCATAGTGATAGGAAACAAACAAAAAACCAAGAACACTTGGAAGAAATGAAAAGGTAAAATGAACTAGATGCTACTCAAAACAATACAACAAACACCCATAATACGTGTGGGATTATCATTCCAAGTAACCTTGCCAAAACTGTTAATCCATCCTTCTACAGAAATCAATGAAAGAATAATGAAACTGAAAGAGCAATGGGTCGACATGCAAAACCCAAATTAAAATCATAATGGAAAACCTTTCCCTAAGAACATCTCACCTAGAAACAAGCTAGCTGGTCATCATTAGAAATACACTTCAGATTAAGAGGTAGCGATTCAAAAGAATCCTACTTAGATCTCTCAACCACTCCCACATTGGTAGCCCCATCAGCCATCATGTTTGCTTCACAAAAAACATTTATGATTTTGATCTCCTCAAAAGAGTTAATAATAGATATTGAGTCATTAATAAAATTGGCACTTGACCATGAAGGAGGAAATTTAATCATGAGACAATTAATCACATTAAGAGAGTCCCCCTCTGGCCATAGTTTAGAAACACCTTGGTTTCTTAGCCAAAACTAATCCATGATAAGCTATTGCAGCCTCTGCATAAAAAAACAATTATATAGTAGAAAATCAGATTCAATCAGTTATGTCTTATTTCACTTGCACACTTATCTAAAAGACATAGGGTATTCACCATACATTTCCCTTGACAAAGAAAACATGTGCTTTCATTTATTTTTATTGTATATCTCAGAAGTGAAATTGTTGTTACATAATGATGCATTGAGAAAATAATATATACAAAAAAATGCAAAGAAAATGTTTGAAATTTTACATGAAACCTTCTGTGTTGTGCTGAAAGGAATCAAGATTAACTGGGACAAGAAATAAAAGTAAAATTTTGATAATGTTACTTAAAAGTGAACAAGATATGAAAAGTGTGGACAATGATGGTGCTGAAATTGAAAACCCTGATTTTGATGACATTACTGTTTTATGTCATTAGAGATAAAGAGCACATACAATTTCATATACATAGAAAATGAAGATTTGAAACTAGTAAACTAAAAATGTAAACACTATAAGATTTTTCCTTAAACAATAATTCACATACTCACTTAGAAAAAAGGGTGAAGCATTTTTTATTCAAACTCTGTTTTCTTTAATAGATATAATAGTAAAAGAATATTTACAAGTACAAGAATATATACATTATTTCATAGAAAATAAGGAATGTTTCAGAGAATATATCTTTAGAATGTAGGAACTTCCTCTGTTGGATATTTGGAAATTCCTACACACAAGTTCTACTTCAGAGCGAAAACACCCGAAAGTGTTTCACACCAGCTCAAGGTACAATCATAAATTAATGCATGTTGTTGATTATTTTAGATGAAGATTGGAGAAAATGTAGAGCCTGAGTGTTCAACTAGCAAAAGAATATATGTACTTGGATGTGGCCCTAAAACTATTAAAGAAACAATTCAAATGAGTGATTGTACAAAGACAAGTAGATTTATGATTTTATCTTAGAATGTAGAAACTTTCACTTTCAGATATTAAAGATGTCAAGTTGGATCATAAACTGGATAAGCAGATTTATGATTTTATCTTTAGAATGTAGGAACTTCCTTTGTCGGATATTTGGAAATTCCTACACTCAGGTTCTGCTCTCGAGCAAAAACACCCGTAAGTGTTTTAGACCGGATCAAGGTACAATCCAACATGTTTATGACACTGATAGCAATCCAATTTTTCTTGAACCATCCATACCCAAACATTGCATCACAATCTATTCTTTCTACACATAAAAATGCCACATATTAACCTCTTCTAAATAAATCTCAAAATACCATGAAATAATAAGTCCCCTATATTAGTAAGTAAGTAGGCAGTCTATAGGGAATAGTTTGATTTTATACAAGGATGCTCATGAAAGGAATCTTCAAGTGACAATGAGTGAGTTGTTTGAGATTGCATCTAATGGTGCAATATCCAGTCTTAAAGGTAGTTAGCAAAGCAGTAAATGTGCAAGAAAATCATATTGTACACAACAAACAATTCACAGTGTTATCTTGCATAATGCCTTAAGTTTGAAGACAAAAAACTCATTGTATCATGATGAAAGTAGTGACCTTAATGGTCAATCACTGGAAACCATGATTTTAAAACATGCTATTGTGCTTATGGAGGCAACATTTTAAGGAAGGCGATGAGTGGTGGTTTGAAACAATGGCAGGTATGAAGGAGTTGCTTTATATGCATACTATGTAGTCTAGCTTAAGACAATGTTCTTAGAAGAGATTGAAGGTGGATTATGGAACTCAAGGGTTACCATGATAAAGATTAAAGCAAAGATTGAGATCTATTTAAAAGTCACTATCATGAAGATATTAAAGATGTCAAATGCAAAACCCTAGCAACTAGAGTAATGAACACAGTGCGAAAGAGGATAGTGTGCTAGGGAAGATTTAGGAGATCTCCACATTATCTAAACACAAGAAAATACATCATTTATTTATTTTTTTAAATTAAAAGAAATTATTCTAAACCCTATATAGGACACATTGATACTTCAAAAGCATCTGATTTATTTTTTTAAATTAAAAGAAGTCATCCTAAACCCTATATAGGATACATTGATAATTTAAAAGCATCTAAAGTAATTACAAACATATGTCAATTAAATACCTGGATTACAAACAGTAGTGCGAACATTGTAACCTGTTGTGCAGTTTCCGCACACATGCCCCGCTGAAAGTAGGGACCCTCTTTCACTTTGGTTTTTTGTGTCTTGGCCCTGTCATTTTGAGGTTTCATCTTGCTATGACACATGCTTAAATGTTCATTTTGATTGCCTAAGTGATTCCCCTAAGTTATTCATTGAAAATCTTTAGTTTTGGGTGAATTTCGAGTTTTCACCCTAGTTCGAGACTTTCCTCCCCTGCCGGATTTTCCCGGATCCTGCTCAGACTCCGACTGAGCACTCTGGTTCAAAGATTTTCAATCTTCACAGAATTCCGTGTGGACTGGATTTTTTTGAATTCCATCCTATCGTCGAGTTCCCGGATTTTCTTGGCTGTCTTGTCAGCGACATTAATGTTTTCGTATGAGCTTTGGACGATGTATTTAACTAATCTCTGATGAATTTTACACCATTATTCCTTATTGTTTGTCATTGATTGAGCTGAGGGGTGCATTCTTGGAACTATTTGATTGGATTTGAAGCATTGAGCTTGAGTTGTTTGGTTTAAGTGGTGATTTCCAGTGCATTTTTGCCGTTGTTCTTTGTGGACACCATTAAATTTGCATTTGCTATTTCTGAGGTCGATTTATGCATCATCAATGGTATGTATTCGATTTCCCTACTTTTGATTGATGATTGTGGATAGCACTTTGATGTTATAGAGCCTATTGGGGTCCAAATTCTTGAATATTTGATCATTTCATGGCTAGGGTTGTGTGACATGGTTTAATTTCT
This sequence comes from Sequoia sempervirens, assembly GCA_007258455.2. Lineage (NCBI taxonomy): Eukaryota > Viridiplantae > Streptophyta > Pinopsida > Cupressales > Cupressaceae > Sequoia > Sequoia sempervirens. Next base: position 17,712 of record VDFB02054995.1, read on the forward strand.
AGCTTCCTAAGTAGTTTCTGTGATTGTTTGTTTCTTTGCATTATGAGAATACTTGCTTGAGAGTCATGATTTCCCCCTAGTAAAGAATTAGTAGTCAAAATGATTGAATCTTGAGTTTTCTTGTGCGTTAATGGCAGATTTGTAGGGTTTGACTTAGGGCATCACCGTTTAACTTTAGTCTGCTTCCCAATTAGCCTAGAATTCTAAGAAAATATATGGAAGGCCCATACCAAACTTGTCTCAAGCCTAGATTCTCAAAATTTATGGTCTATCCATTGGTCTGAGTGAAATCGCCATTTAGTGTCAAAGCTCGGGTTTTGTCCTCAGTTCGAGATTTTTTCGTCTCCGGCAGATTTTCTGGCTCTGGCAGATTTTCCAGGTCTCCTTTGATTTCTTGAAATTTGTGTACTTTTAGAGTTTTACCTTATTTGTGGATTTGCTTCAGCTTCGGATTTTCCCAAAATCCTTGGTTCCCTATTTTTTCCGAATTCGCAAAGTGTCTCTGCCTTTGCGGAAATCCATCCCTGGTGGATTTTCCTGGAATTTGATGAAATATGAAATAGCATGATGGGCTAATAGTTGATGGTGCATTTTATGACTTATTTGGTGCATTTTATGATTTATTTATGCTATTTTGAGATCTCACATGCTGTTTGTTGATTAATAATGATCGGATTGAATTGCTAATAGGTGTTTTCATGATTATTCTGCTAGAATCCGTCTGGCTTGGAATTTTTTGAAATTCCTCCCTGGCTTGGATTTTGCGGATGGTCCTGGAACCCAAAGTTTAACATGATCATTCTATATGAGGTTTAATTTGATTTAATGATAATTTTGATTGATTAACCTTTGTTGGTGTGATCTTTATTATGTTTCCTTTGTTAAGTGCAGGCTGAATCTAGCAAGGTAACAGCTGGAAATGCTAAGGGTGACATGGAGGGATCTTTAGTGTTTGAAGCAGAAAAAATTAAGATGGACATTAAGAGTAAAATCCCAAAGAGTAAGATCACTTCCATCTGGTCAAAGGTAACAGATACCAATGTTGGACTATGGGACTATGAGGAGTTCAAAGGTAGAATGGCGGCATAGGATCTTCCTTTGGTGGCTAAGAGAATGTTAGAATCAGGATTGCAACATGTGGTTGGTTTCCCTTCCATAGTGCAGTGTTATGAGTTGGTCCTTGAGTGTGCCAGGCACTATGATAGTGATACACAGAGAATTATTGGTCCTCAAGGTAGGATTGTGGTGAACTTGAACCCTGTTTCCATTGCTCAGACTTTTGATATGCCAGATAGATCTCATGTGGTGGCATTCAACATGGAAGTAGCCAAGGAGTACTATGAAGAAAAAACTATCAAATCTCAACAACTTATCAATTCCTGGCTGGAGAAACCCAAGTCTCATTATTCCAAGCTGCCTAAATAGCTATTCAGGGAAAAATTCAAGGAGTATTATGATGCCATCACCCTTCTTAGTAGGGTGGTTGGATTGAAGAATGCTGGTACGTTTGAGAATTGGATGTGCCATGTGATTGTGAGGATGGAATAGGAAAAGATCGACTATCATTGGGCAGGTATCATAAGCAGAGTGATTCATGAACAATTGTCCAATGTGCTGCAAACCAAGACCTTCACAATGACCTCGTACTTAGTCTATGCTCTTGCAAGATTTCATCCATACAAGGGATTGAGTACCAGGGGCACCTTTGGATAGGATATTATTTATGAGGTGTACCCTCAGTTGCACTTAGGAAGCTCGAGCTATAGGAGGGTGAATGATGCATTCACCATGCATATCACCAGATTACTTCAGGGGGCAAAGCATGTGAGGATTTCAGACCAAGCTAAGGAGTTAATTAATAAATATGGTGCTTGGTTCATTCAATTCCTAACCTTCTCATACATCTGGGTTGATGGCTATCAAAGGGCTCCATACAGGCTTCCAAGGTATCCCACTGATCATATCATACTTTTGGAGGTCACTCAAAAGATATGTGACTTTGATGCCATTGTGAAAAGAGACAAACATAAGACTAGTTTTGGCAGAGATTTCCCCTTGAGGATAGGTCCTGGGGAGGCATTCCCTTCCATTATTTCTGCCCAAGCTTTAGAGGAAATGAGTACTCTTGGCTTATCTTTCCATTCCAAGAGGTCTAGATTTGATATAACAGGTGAAGCCCAAAAGAAGGCCAGTAGAGAGTATAGCCATAAGGTTGATCTAGAAGACTACTGGGCCAATTACAGTGATGAATATGAGGTCAGGAAGAAGAAGTTTTCTTGGCTTCCAGTTGAATTAGTCAGTTTATATAATGTGAAGGTAGTTCCTGATCAACTCGAAGATGATGGAGACCTGATTCAAGGTCATGCTTATGAAGCAGTAAAGGACATGCCAATTGGTGATGTGGATTGGTTAGAAGAAGAAAAGATAGAATTAAAATAGTTGATGTATCCAGTCACCAAGTTTACCAGAATGTGGCTAAAGCATAAAATGTGGGAGTTAGAAAATGAAGGTGTACAGTGCACCTATGAGCTGATGGGAGAATTGGACCCTCACTCCACTTCTGAGGAATCAACTGAGAAAGATCCTAAAGGAAAAGGTAAGCTAGATTCTCCTTTCAAGATTAAGATCAAAGGTGTTCAAGGTAAGGAATCTCAAGAAACAAAAAAATAGAGAAAGCCAATTGCTAAGAAAAGGTCAAGGACTAAGAAGTCCAGTAAGGAGGAAACTGAAAAGCATATTCCTGAGGTTGATGTTCCTATGCCCAAAATAAGGAGAGCTGTGAGAGTATCACAAAAGGCAGGTTCCAAGGAAGGAATTGAAGTGGGTCCACCTATGGTAGATGTAGAGAGTTTAGGGGAAAGGACACAGGTATACACAAGGAGGTCTAGGACTCCTTCCCCTAAGGATAGTGTGCCCAAAGCAGATCCTCCTCCAGTTACTTCTCACGAGGAGCATCATGATGATGTTCCTTCTTCCCATAAAGCTCAAAGAAAACTAGGTGAATCTGAGAAAGCTGAAGATCATCTAGACACTGATGGAGAGGAATTTCATGAGGGTGAGCTTTACCATGCTGAAGTAGAAGAAGAAAAGGTAATGCAGTCTCCCTTTGTTGCATATGCAGAGTCACCTATTGGAATTGAAGAGGTTAAATCTCCTCAAGGAGAAAAAACAGAAAAGATTCCATCACCGGAGCACAAGGAGGAACATGCTGAAGAGAAGGATAGAAAGACAGATGAGACTCCTGAGAAGTAGGGTTTGAGTGAAGAAGCACCTAAGGGTCAGCAGGAGGAAGTGGGACAGAGCAAAGTGCAGTTAGAGTCCACTATCTTAAATTGGTTGGACAAAGAAATAAAGAGAAAGAAGGTTGTTGTGGAGGATACTCCACCTAACTGGGATGAGTTGCTGGCCAAGATTAGAAAAGACAAGGGTAAGAAGAAGGCCAAGGTCATTTCCAAGATCGAAAGAGATGAGGCAAGTAATAAGGTGGTTCATATTGCAACTCCTACTCTAGATAAGAATAGAGATGAGGTAACTGCAAAGGATTATAATGTGTAGACTTTCAATTTAGGGCCTACATCCATTGAGCAGGATATTGAAGATTATCAGGGTTCTAGCACAGTTATCCTGGGGAGATTGAGGAAGGAAGTTCAAACTAAGCAGGAGCTGAAAAAGGAAAATGAGAAACTCAAGAAATGTTTGGAGGATCTGATGAAGCCTTTGCAATCTATTAATCCCTCATCCTCTACTACAAAACCTTTACCCCAGGAAACTATCACTGAGCTTGAAAGAATGAAGGCTTCCACTCTTGCCACTACAAATTGGCTACAAGGGGTATGAACCAAAGGAAATGAGGCTATTAAGGATATTCTATCAATGGGGAAAGATGCTATGAGGGAAATTGATTGGTTGAAGGAGGTGTTAGCTCAGGATAAAGAAGATACAAATCTCTTGCTTTAGAAAGCTAAAACTATCATGGAATATACCAATGATAAGCTAGTAAATGATAAAATTCTCCCTTCCTCCAAAGCTGCTGAACCTTGGGAGTGGTTTGAAGCGTTGCAGATCAAGCAAAAGGTTTTGAAGAAGATTTACAAGTAGAGAAGGAAAATTGGTGATACCCTAACTGGTGTCTATAATGGTTGCATTGCTTTCTTTGAGATTATGACAGGGAGAAGGAAGATTGCCCCTAAATATTTGAGTTTGGAGCAGTTGAGAAAGTGGTGGCATGATGTTTATGCTCCAGTTAGTGATGATTCTATTTCTGAACACCAGTTGGATGATGCGGCCACCTACATTGTTGTTATTGATAAATACCTAACATATAAGGTTGAGTGGGATAAGTCGGTGAAACAATCAAGGGAAGAAATTGCATCAATTGAGAGGCGGCTTAGGGTTTTTCTTTTACCACCTATGGCCAACTTGGATAAGGTGCTTTTGAAGGTGCATGAAATGCTGGATTGGAATAAGGACAAAGGGGAAGGTAGTTAATGATGGGATACATCGAGATTTGTGCTTCCCTATTATTTTGGCATGCATTGGTCCGAGCTGCATTGGAGATCCAAGGCCGACTTGGATGAAGTTCATGTAGTTAATGCATATTTTATCTCATTTTGAATTTCTCTTGGCTGATTTGTTGTGCCTAATTACTATTGTAAAACCCTATCCAGGCTGACATATGTTGGGGATTCTATAAATATGGAATTTTGCCTCATTTGTAAGGGCTAGACATAAGGATAGATATAGACAAATCGAGAGATAGTTAGAGCGAATTAAGTAGAGCAAGTAGTTGTTCTCAAGAAAATATTGTAGCAGAAAGCTAGAATTGTTGCTACAGTGGATAATTTGATGCAAGTCATGACATTGTGATTTGGTGCCATACTTGTGTTTCTTCTTATCTTGCATGGTTCTTGTTATTCTATCTTTAGAATTTCTTTGAGGGAAATTGATATTTAGAGTTAGATTTGATTTAATGATGTTTATGGTTTTTTATTTGAAGTGTTGCAGTAATCCTTGGTCCATACTTTTCGCAACCAACTGATTGTTAGTTTCTTTGCAAAGTTAGCCTGGACCTTTATATTCATTGTGCTTAGTTCAATTGTGAGGGTTTATTCATTTCAATTGCAATAGGGTTTTTTGAATGAATGTTCATGATCTGAAAATCTTAACACCTTAGAAGATTGCACTATTTCTATAAGATTGCAGAACTATCTGGGTCAAGCAGGAATTATTTTTGAGGGATTGGTCCATTTCAAGTGTTTTGTCATTTGCATTATTAATCTTAGGAGTAGTATTAATCTAGAAATATCTTTGAAACCCTCATCTTTTGTCATTTCTTTGGTTATTGGGTTAAATTTAGGGTTGAAGTATCATCATATTGTTAGATCTGATAAATTGAGATTCAATATTTTGCTTGTAGTAAGGTCCTATTATGATTACCAACATTTTCACATTTATCACTGTGTTGTTTATGCATTGTCAAGGCCTAACATTAGAGACCTTTGGGTTATCTCTTGAGGCTTGCTGATAGAGATTTACCTTTCAAGAGAGATAGGATTTCATATTTTTTCTGAGTTGTTGCTGTGCAGAAAACAGCATAAACATAACCCTTGTTGATCAGAGCAGAAATGAGATAAACAACAATGAATCCTATGCCTCCTATCATGCATATCTCCTTACCATTATTTTTCATTCTTTACTGAAACACTTCTCCATTTTGGTGTTTTACGCCTGAAAATAAGGTTTCAACAAAGGCTTTATTGTATGTTTATTAAATTGAAAACTCCATTCTTGTAGGCTATGCTGAAAATAAGATTTCCATGAAATTTTTAGAGTATGTTTATGAGAGCTTTAGAGTATTTTGGCGGGCTATATTCAAATGGATTGTTACTAATGTGATTTCTGCATTTAGTGCTATAAATTGTAATGATGCCACAATTACCATACTACCGCCATCTCTTATTATACCCACTATAGTATGGCAGTGTTCTGCACTTCCCTTCTACTATTTACCACACTACCGCTTGGCTCAAGGCTTCTTGTTGTGGGGTTGTGGTGTATACCTCTCTATCGCATATGTTGCTCACCTTCCCAGTGGTATAACGATGCATTATTTTGATCATTACTTGAAGAGCGTCGATGAGACAATCTTATTTGTCTTATTGATATCTCAATGTCTCATTTACGTTAGATCTTATGTTCCTCTAATATTAGTTGTTGGTGTCGATGAGACAATTTAATATCTCTTGCTGATATGCTAGTGTCTCATCGATATTTTCCTTTGGTGGTATTTGTTTATATATCGGTGTAACTCTGCCATGTTAGGGAGACTCATGATTATCACTATGGTATGGCAATGTTTTTCCCTTCCCTTCTACTATTTACCGCACTACCACCTTGCTCAAGGTTTCTTGCTGTGGGGTTGCGATGTATACTGTTCTACCGCATATGTTGCTCACCTTCATGGTATAGTGGTGTATGCTTTTGATCATTACTTGAGGTGTGTCGATGAAACAATCTTATTTGTCTTATCGATATCTCAATGTCTCATCGACATTACTTTGTTATATCCAAAAGTTGTGTTTCTCTAACCACTTGTAGATATACCTTGTTGATGTGATGTAAGAGATTCTCTCCTCGATATAAGGGTGTCTAAACTGGCGGTAAACTCAAAGCTAAAATTGGAGATCAAAGTGGGGTTAAACTCAAAGCTAAACTCAGAGCCAAATGCGATGCTAACAATGGCGTCACACTCAAAGCCAATATCGGTGCCAAAGGCAGCGCTAATGTTGGTGAAAAGTAGCACCAAAATTAGTGTCGACTTGTCCTATTCTACGCAAATAAACATCGAAAATAGTGCCATCCTGATAAATAGCACTGACATTTTCAAAAAATTGGCAAAAAATACATTAAAATAGTGGGTGGAAGCAAAAAATGGAGCAAATCACAAGGATTTGTTGTAGTGATATGTGGATGAAATTCTCCCAATTGACTCAAATGGGATTTCCCTCCCCCCTTCTCTTTGACGATTTAGTGGCCATGTCAGAGCACATTGCAACAAAGATCGAGGAAAAGCAGCGAGATTTATCTGCTTTCCAAAAATTCAGTCAACCTCCCACATCAGTGGACATTGAAAGTGCCACCCATCGAATAGCATAACTTCTTTTTCAACTTGAGTCTAGGACCAAGATCTCCATGGAGTTGCCATTCAAATAAATTATTGATATGCATGAGGCGCAAGAGAATCTACGTGCCTTATCAATGTCATCCAAGGCCAACTAGCTACCTTTGTAGACCACACTTTCAAGGCTTTGATTATTGCCCAATGGATAAGGATTTGGTTTTCGAACTAGAAATCTTTGGTTCCCATTCCATAGGTGAAATGCCCCTAATAGTCACCAAAATTTGTCGATTTAAAATCCTTAAAGCTCCGTCTGGGTGGTTATTGTTGGTTTTGCATTGGCCATGACCCGCGCTTCATATGTTTGAATATTTTCAGGCCCCTTTTTGTAGTGACTTCGTCCGCTTGCTCCATGTGTCAGTCATGTGTGCCTTTGAAAGTTTTCTTCCCTTGCTTCCCCTTTAAGCTCCACCCTTGCGCCATGTGTCTGCAACGAGTGTCTTTTAGGATTCTCTCTCCTTTATTTTACCCCAGGCTCTGCCAATAAGCCATGTTGCATCATTTCGTGGACACCTTTTTTGGGCAAGCCCCACATTTAAAGCATAATGCATTTGTTGTGCCATGTATATTCTCCGTAGGGATTTTTATTGTAAGGGAAGGATGAAATAATGTGAAGCCCGGTTGTTGCACCACGTGTCCTAACCAACTCTATGGGTGGGTGACATGTGTCATCTAGAGATTTCTACTGCTTTCACTTTCAGACCACATTCATCATTGCAAGAGGGCACATTTTGTTTGAGGTGATTGAATACCACATTTTAGAATCTTTTTGTTGTAACGGTCTTTGAGAATCATTGCGATGGGCGGCATAGCTCGAGCCTAGGGAATTTTTTTCGGTTATTGGATTTCATGTGGTAGAGGGATCTATATATACTACTTCAACTCTCTGAAAAAGGGTTTGAAAATACATAGAAAAAGTACTGAAAGACTGTAGGCCTTTGTATTAATTTAATTATTGTATTAAGACTCACAAACTGTGTCAATTTCTTTGGCCTCTTTGTTTCTTAGTTAATTGATAAGACATTATACTGTGTTGTTTGTTGTACTGAGTAGTTTATGTGCAAGACTTCTACAATTTCAATATAAATTTTCTATTCAGATCATGTTTTGAACTCTTCTTGTTCAGTAAATGTATATGGAAGTTATATTATATCATTTGTTTGATTTATTCAGAATTTCATCTATGCTTTATGTTATTTTTGGGCATGCAGATTGCTGAACGGGCCCTCAAATTCACCCAAAAGGGAAGATTTACTGTGCCTACTTACTTACATCTTGGTGCATTTCCTTAGATTAGACTTTATTATATATATTTTCTTCCTTTTCCCTTTCCAAGCCCCCCAAATACAAGAAGATCTGACTTCTTTAAAACCTAGAGGTCACTCAATTTAGCACAATTGGTCCCTCCATTAACTAAGTTTCCCATAAGGCTATGTGTCTAGCAATTTTAGGCATCAAAAAATACAAAATAATTCCTTTCATTAATTCAAATAATGATGATACATAATTTCCATATGACATTTCATATTTACAATTTCTATAGAGATGGATACAAGTTACATACATAGCTTAAACAAGCATACAAAATATATAAAGTACAATGATCTAGGAAATCCCCCTCAAATCTTGGCCACCAACTGATGAGGAGAGCCATCACTCTTTTTTTCCAACCACAGACTTACTATGGTCCCCCACACATCTACCTAACTGGTAAGATGGACCTACCCTTTTGACAAAGAGATTGGTTTGGTAACTTCATAACAATAGCCTTTTATGAAAATACTATTGTTTCCTATATGTTTTTAGAACTGAAATACAATGGTTACAACTTACATGTATGAACAACCCTTTCCTAGTATGTAATCTTGGATCATAGTGAAATTGAGAGTGTAAATAATGGCTACTTACACTACTTTGACCAAAGTTTCCATCACCTTGAAGTTAGAGTGGATGTCACATGTTCACCCACCTTTCTAGATTGATTTGGTTTTAATGGCCATTATACTCTATATCTAGGTTACCCCTTTTCCCATGGATCTCTAGCAACTTCTTGCTTAATGCTACATACGTCTAGTATAGACATCCTACATATAGTGATGACAACTACATATAGTATAAGTATGTTGCATTCATATAAACTCCCATATATAGGGTACATACAAATATAAATAATAATATGGGTTCTACAACATATTGCACAACCACGAAACATGCAATAATAAACAATACCACAACATATTCAAAAGAATTCTTTCCAATATAGCAATAAAACTATCTATCCTTTCCAACATAAATATAAAGGTATAGAAACTTGCATTCCTGTATAATGCTCTAATCGATAAAATCCTTCCTAGCTCTAACCTCAAGCTCGGTCGATACTTCCTCTAATATTAACTTAACTTCCTTCTAACTTTCCACTAATTCTCACAATAACCACAAATATAAAATAGCAAAAGCACTCTCAACTCACAAGCTCTCAACTCACTAAACTAAGAAATCACAACAAAATAACAAGATAAATAGAATGATAAATGTAGAAATTGGTAGAATGAGCACCTCTATTTATACTAATTTGTGAGCAACCGAAGGCTACAAAAAAATTAGTATTTTTGCCACCTTTCTAACCTCATGCAATGAATCATCAATCTAACTCACAGGTTTACAACACATCATAGTCCTCTCCATTAAAATGGCTGAGTCAGCTTGATATATATGACAACAAGCTCAAAACAAGTTTCCTAATTCAAATTCCTTCACAAATTGATGCCAAGTTTCCACTTAATTGAGTCTCACAAACTAATATTAGGCTTATGCAAATTCAACAAATTTCTTAAGCATTGCATACTCTACAGATTGGCACCACCTTCCAAAAGTTGGTGCCACATATTCTAGCACTAGCTTGACTTCTTCAAATGGTTTGCAAACTACTTTAGCTTACCTTTAAAATTCTTTACATAGTAACATACTCATGCCTGATTTTTATTTTAGTTGACTTAGTCTTCAAAACACTTTATGTGCTAGAAGATATATATAACTCAAGGCTGCACTGAGTATGAAATATGTGCATTATCATATATGTGCTTCACTTTAAAATAACACTATTTACTATGCTTAGCATTATCACATATGTTTCCAACATTGATATTATATATACATAAATTTATATCCATTTGAATATATATATATATATATATACATACACACATACATATATATATATATAAGAGAGGGAGACCAACCATGTCAAGGCTCCAAGGTCATAGAGAGCCAAGAGTGGAGGGCTTCCCTAGCTTACCTCAATCTAAAGGGTGTTTTGGGATGGAGATCAAGAATGAAGAGCAGTCTCAAGTGCTTCTATCACTCTATAGAACCTAGAAATCTAATTGGGGCTAGATGAGCCAGTTTCTGGAGTCTTAATTGTACCTTAGACAACTCTCTATCTGAGAACGAAAACATGGATTTGGGATGACAACGCGACATGTTGGCGTCCGTACAACTAGAAAATGTAAAGTATAGCAAAGAAACTACCAAAAACCTACTGAAAGCCTGGCTAACAGGTTTTAGTGAAATAAAGAGAACAATAAAGTGCCAAAATTAAATGCGGAAACAATAAAATAAGTAGATGAGAACTAGGGTGATGAAAACAAACTCACTGAAATGCCAGTTCACCAGTGAGCTCCAAACACATATTCACCTGCACACAAGCAAGAGGGGAAAATTGTTTGGGTTGTATAGGGGTTTGCCTCATTCAAACCCCTGCTTTGGTGTTTCCACCTCTATAGACAACCAAAAAGGAACAAAGTATAAAATATGATAGAGGAGATTGAAAGAAGTACAATGAACACTACAAAAGATAAAGTTACTCTATCAAATAAAAAAGGGAGAATGTGAAGTGTTACCACCTCCACCTAATGGCTCTCAAGGCCAATGAAGGGAGAATGCAAGCAATGAACTTGGCAAAGTCACCACAACCAAAACCGTAATGAAGGGAGGTATTGCAAGACTCCAAGCTCACAACTTTTGTGGTAGAGTGAAACATGCAAAAGTGAAGTTGATGGAGTTTCTATCTGCTACAATACTTAAATGGACTTGTGAAAAAGTGGAGAGCTTGTTGGAATTGTGTGGAGATGAAGTGAAAAAATGCTTGAGAATGTGAAGAAGTTTGAATGAATGTCTAAGAGATGAAGTGAATGTGAAATGGATGCTCTTGAAGGCCAAAATGGAAGAGAGAAGCCATTTTTTTGGGTCGGTTGGTCACGTATATGCATTACAATTCAACCCTAATCAGGCGTATAACGTCCCTGTGAACTCTGGACGTAGGAATCTGTTAGGGATGATATTACGCTACACTCACATCCCTAATGAAAATTCTCTCACTGACACACAAAACATGCACCAAGTGGATGCATTTTGGATGGGTGATGTGGAATTTTTCCTTCAGATTTGATTTTCTAAGGTGAGGGTATGTGAAATGGGAATTTACAAAAGGGGTACAAATTTGATCCTATACATTTTTCCCCCACTTTAGCAAGCGTGAATATCGATGAGCATTCAATAAAGTAGATCAAAGGGTTAGAGATGTATACGTAAACCGTCAAGGAAGTATATCGTGATCTAGAGAACTCGAAAGTGTAGGGAAGGCAAAGGACTCCACAAGTATTCTCTCTTGAGGAGTTTCAAACAAAAGGACTTCATAGCTTCGTAGAACTATGAAGTTGCACAAAGTACACAAAAGGACCTCAGACCAATGATGGAAAAATCCCATGGGATGTAAGTTCCTCACAGGCCCACAAACCTACAAGAAGGCATTCCCCCAAGTACTCATTAAGGAAGCCCAGTGTAAGGGGACTCTAAAGAGTCAGACTAGAAAGTAGCTTCACAGGTGCACCTGCAAAGCAACATGTTAATCCATAGATAAAACATGTCAGAAAAAAATCAACCACATAGGAAAACGACAGATAGTCGCACAAAAAGTCAACAAATTGAAAGGCTTTCAAAGGGGTCCCTTGGGAAGCCTTCAAAAGAAGAGGGGTCCACTCAAGGGACACACTATTTGAAAGTGTAAGAATTCTTTTCACAAATTGTTTCAACATCAAGGAATCCTTTCAAAATATGTTCACTTCATCAAAGAATTTGAAAGGAAGAAAATTCCCCCTCGCAAGGGGAAGGTCAAGGCTTCTCCCATAGGAAAAGCTGATCCCTCCTCAGAGGAAAGTTCTTTAAGTTATTTCTTTGTGTACCCTTGATGAAGGAAACAAACTCCACTAGGGGTCCAAGTTGAGAATGCGATCTTTCAGAAAAGGTTTTGCAAAGATTCTTGAGAAAAGATTCATTGGAAATGAATGTGTTTTCTAAAAATCAAGGTTGATATGGCATCCTTCTCCTTAGGGTGGTGTGTGCTGAATGCAGAGGCACATAATGTCCTAAGGAGAGAAAAGCAAGAATGTAAAAAGTGATGTTGTGGCCCACGGGACATAGCGAGATGTCACTGAGGTGATTTTTTCGCACACTCGAGGGACAATGCATAGACACCACAACATCGCAAGTCAAGAAAAGAAGAGAAAGAAAAAAAGAGTGCAAAAAGAAACAATGACATCATAGATAGTGGACACAGGGGTGATATGATATTTCAGGGTTAGAGCTGCTCATAAATATATATAAGTATAATAATAGTATATAGATGAATTGTCATCAACCCCCTACTATATCAAACCATATGAAGAATGCACGAGAAGACAAAGTAAAAATAAAAAAATTTGGTCAACATGGAAGGGAAGCCTAAATACCCCCAACACTTTGCATCGTCCCCAATTTTCCAAAAATAAAAACACATAATAGAGGAAGAATGATGCCACAAATAGATGAAGTTTATGGAACATAGCCACTCCTATATCCAAGCACCTACAAGGGTGACAAGGGTCATCCAGGGACACAAAATGCAAGAACAAGGGAACACATCACAACAAACACACACCTAATCTAAAGGTAAAGAAGAGGCCTCCCCTAACACTCGTCGATCAAGAGGTCATCCACTTCCAAATCTAGATCATTATAAGGGGAAGGAAGATGATCCTATAGTGGTGAAATATTAAGGGGCTGCACTTTTGACCCTCTTGCAACAAGGGCCAAGGAAGGAGACTCTTCAGGGTCTCCTCCACTCAGTTCTTGTGGAGCTATGGTTAGTGACTTCACAAAGATTATTAACAAGGCTAAGACCTCATCTAGAGAGTTAAACGTGCACTTCACGAGAGTTCCATGTGGTACCTCAATGGATGGGGAGGACGGTGCCCAAGATTCACTGATTAGCTCATCAAGTGACTCAAGAGCAGTGAAAAACTCACGGAAAGCCAAAACTTTCTCCATCACTAGGATGAAACAAGCTAGCACAGGACCACCCTTTGAAGAAGGTGGGATCCTCTTATTCCCTCTATGGATAGAAGGGCCAACCTTCACTTTTTGCTTCATCAGAGGATGTGAACTCCCAAAAAATGAGGTGAGAGGTGCAGAAGAGGAGGAGAAAACTATGATAGACACCACTAAGGTATTCAACATGTCCACAAGTTTAGGGAATGGTGGGATGCCCAAGAGGGACATCAAAAGAGGCAGCTTGACCAAAGGAGCGATAAAAACCTACACCCTTTTTAGGATTAGGTACACCCATGCTCACAATGGGAGTTGGAAGCAAGACTGGATTCAATTGAACGAAAGTAGAGGGGAGGAGAGAGGACACAATGAGAGGCCCTAAAATAGGGGTGATTGAATCCCCTTCCTTTATCTGCAAAGTAGTCTACTTAGCTGCCAGAGCCTTTCATCGACGCTTGCATTCACACACAAGGCAATTTTTATGACTCTTTGAGCTAGAGGCTGGGAGCTACGAAGGGATAGAAGGATCCTACTCAACCATAGGAGTGTTCATCATAGCCATATTTGGTGGACGGATAGACTTTTGAGTGGGAGTAGGAGGAAGAGGTTGAGAAACAATGGGGGGAGTCAGCTCTAGCGGCTTGATGATAGGCCTCTTCCCATTCACTGCTTTAGGAGAGGTAGGAGGCCATGGAGGATGAAATATAGAGGATTCCCCATGGGGACCCTTCCTTCTACCATAAAGGTAGGGCCAAGATCTAGGAGGCATAGTAGGAAGGTTCGTTATCCTAATCTTAGCTTTGCACCAAGTAGGCACCATCAGAATTCTCATGTGGAATCCAGGAGTAGACATCCAAAAATATTCTTGAGAAAGAGGAGTAGAAGAGGCACCCTGAGAATGGAAAGTTTCTCCTTTCCATTTCAAGAAGAGGAGGCATCTTGTTGATGCACTATTGGAGGATTCACTTTTGGTTGTCCTTTACCTCTTATACTTTACGTAGTTTTGGTAAAGTAGGTCCATTCTTGGGGGAAGCGAACTGACTGGGGTGGGCCAAAAATGATCCAATGAATAGCCCCCACGAGACACTAATGGCTGGTATCCAATGTCATGCACAACACACAACACCTTCATGGGATAATTTTAAACACTTATGATTGACACAAGTGATTCTATTAATGGAAGCTAGCCAAGGTATGCCTAGCTTCACCCTGAAGAAATTAGATTCTAGGATAACATGAAAGGTTGTGTTCACAACCCTAGGTACAAATAGGATGGAAAGAGTTATTGAGCCATACAACTTGAGAGAGAGGCCATCAGGCATACAAATGGTATACTTTGTTTCTTCATACTCCTCCCTTTGTAATGAATTCATCCACAATGTCTCCTCTATAATAACATTCACCTAGTTGGCGGAGTCAACTAAGACCATTGTCACAATGTTCCCATTGAAGCGAGTGGGAATGTAGAGGGAAGAGGGCTTTTTATTCAAGGACATTTCCTGTGTGGTGAATGTCACGTCATGCAAACTAGTCGTAGGCTGTAGGGAAGGAGTAAACATGACCATGTTAACGTACATCGAGGGATATGTAGAAGAATCAGAGGGGTTAATAATTAAGTTAGCAGAGTTAGATGGAAACGAGTCCTTGTTTATCTACAACTCACTATTGACTTTCTCCACCAATTTATTTGCACTTTGTTTTGTTCCATTGAGATGAATGGTACCGTCATCGATGCGATCTTTTATCTCATGATGTAGGCACATACGACATTCGCTATCATGGTTGTTAACTTGATGGCACTGATAGAAAGAATTTGCATCATACCAATTAGGATAAGTTTCCTTGAGAGGTTGAGGGTTTTCCAATGTTATGATCTTTTCCTTCAACAACTTTTGTAAGATGGAAGAATAATATTCTTCTAACTTTGTAAACTTTATTTTGCATCTAAGGCCGTTATCATTCGTCGTGGTGACTACATTCACAATAGTCTTACCTTTCCCTAAGATTGATACAATATATTTTACTTTTGAATGGGAGCACGAGGAGGATCCTTGAACTAAACTACTGTTTGCTGATATTCTTGTAATACAACACACAGATGGGAAAAAGAAGGGTATTTCATGAGGGAAATTTTTTTTTTCCAAGGACTCTGCAGGTTTCCTATGAACACCTTTTGCACATCAAAATCGGGCAGCGGGTACAAGATTTGTGAAAAGAGCACTTGATATCGCACTATGAAATTAGTTATTTTCTCATTATCCCCCTACTAACATTGGGTGAGATCTGAAAAGGTCATCTTTGGTCTGATGTTAGTTTAGAACTATCAGAGAAACTAATTCAAAAGTTGATCAAATGAAAATATAGAATTGTCAAGCAAGGAACAATACCACTCGAGTGTTGTATCCTTGAGAGATTGAGGAAATAATTTTTCCATCAAAATGTCATGATGGAAGAAGTCTGTGCACATGGTGTTAAAAGTGGAAGCATGCATTTACAGGTCCCCTTTACCACCATACTTCTCTAATTTGGGAATCTCCATTCCTTGTTGGAATGGAGTACTCAAGATTTCTACCAATAATGGGCTATGTCAGAGAAAAGGTTGAAAGATTGGATGGGAAGAGGCTTGGGAAAGGCTTACTAATTGGTTTTGCATTTGACCCATGTTCTAAAGGAGGGCATTCAAAATAGGGGTTAGAAGATGACAAAGGGCCAGTGGAACCTCCAGAACCACTGCTGCCAAAACCACCTCCGGAGCCACCATTTTGACCACCGCTAGAGCCACCACCATAGGTAGGGCCTCCACCAGAGCCACCTCCACTACCAAAACCACCACCATGAACTCCACCAAATCCTCCTCTATTAGTACCATCTCTGCTACCAAAGCCACCACCACTTATTCCATTGGAGCCCCCACTGCCAGGGGCAGTAGGAGGGGTGAAATTGAACCCAAGGGGAATTTTACTCACCTTGAGAGTGTCAGGCCTTTGAGAAGCAGAAGTGAAATTGATCGAGGGCCCTATTTTGGCCATGCACATGGATGTGGTAGGCATTGAAACACCTATTTTTCTTTCATAGGCATTGAGCACTTCTCCTTGGGTAGTACTTGATCTAGGCTTATATGAAGGGATATAAGCTTCATTTAGATTGGTAAGGCCTCATAAAAACTCTATACTTGTTTGATCCTTCCCTAACAAATGTCTCACCTTGCCAATAATCCTAGCTACTCTTGTCATGCTTGATACTTTCTATAAATGATTTATAAGGTCTATCAATCTATTATCTAATGCCATAAGGTTTTCCACAGGAATATGCACATCCTCCTTGTCTACAAACGAAGGCGTAGGAGATGCTGGAGGGGTAGGGACACAAGTGGTTTCTTCTGTGAAACCCATCTCATCAACATAATTTGTAGGAAAACCAGTGGTACAGTCAGTAGCTATACCAATGGAAAAAATGAAGGAAAAACTAGAAGTGACCTTCATCTTCTCCATCAGAAAGTGTCACACACTTCTCCTAAAAACATACCCAGAAGTGTGAATTGGGTTGTGCTGCTCATAAACCTTCATAACACTCAAAGTTATGACAACCACTAGATGCGAGGGAAAAGTATCAACATAGGAAAATGGATAGATGTTGTTCACGTCAAGTTCACCAAAAATGTAAGAGAGGGGGACCAACCATGTCAAGGCTCTAGGTCATGGAGAGATGAGAGTGGAGGGCTGCCCTAACTTGCCTCACTCTAAAGGTTGTTTTGGGATGGGGATCGAGAATGAAGAGCACTCTCAAGTTCTTCTGTCACTCTACAGACCTAAAAATATAATTGGGGCTAGACGAGCCGATTTCTAGAGTCTAAACTATACCTTAAACAACTCTCTATCCGAGGAAAATAGCGCAAGTTTGGGATGATAGTGTGGCATGTTGGCATCTCTCTGGCATGCTGGAATTTGTATGGCCATAAAATGTAAAGTAAAATAGAGAAACTACCAAAAATATACTAACACCCTAGCTAACATGTTTTAATGAAATAATAAAAAAAAATGTAGAAAGTAAATGCAAAAATAGTAAAACAAGTAGATGAGAACTAGGGTGATGAAAACCAACTCATTGAAACGCTAGTTTGCTAGTGAGATCCACACAGACATTCACTTGCACAAAAGAAAGAGGGGAAAATTTTTAGGTCTGTAGAGGGGTTTTCCTTAGTCAAACCCTTGCTTTGGTGTTTCCACCTCCACAAAAAACTAGAAAGCAACGGAGTTGAAAATATGATAAAGGAGATTGAAAGAAGTACACTAAACACTATAAAAGATAAATTTACTCTATAAAATCACAAAGGGAGAATGTGAAGTGTTACCACCTCCACCCAATGGATCTCAAGGCCAATGAAGGGAGAATGTAAGCAACGAACTTGGAAAAGTCACCACAACCGCAACAGTGATGAAGGGAGGTCTCGCAAGAGCCCAAGATCATAACTTCTATAGTAGAGTAGCATGTGCAAAAGTGAAGTTGATGGAGTTTCTAGCTACTGCAATGCTCAAATGAACTTGTGAAAAAGTGGAGAGATTGCTAGAATTATGTGAAGATGAAGTGAAAAAATACTTGAGAATGTGAAGAAGTTTGAATGAATGTCTAAGAGATGAAGTGAATGTCAAATGGATGCTTTTGAAGGCCAAAATGGAAGAGAGGAGCCATTTTTTGGGTTGGTTGGTCACATAGAGGCATTACAATTTGACTCCAATAGGGTGTGTAATGTGCATGTGGAATCTGGATGTAGGAATCTGTTAGGGACAATAGCATGTTGTGCAAATGTCTGCGAACCGTGATCATATTCCTAACGAAAATTCACTCATCGACACACAAAATAAATGCCAAGTGGATGCATTCTAGATGGGTGATGTGGAATTTTTCCTTCGGATTTGATTTTCTAAGGTGAGGGTATGTGAAAGGGAAATTTACACAAGGGGTGCAAATTCACTCCTATACAATATATATATATTAATATATAATCTTTATAAAGTTATCAAATACATTTAATTTCTGAATAATAACATGTATAAATATATAAATAATATTATTATGTATATATATAATTATATATTAAATATATATATTAATATATATGTGACTATATTACTTAACACACACACACATATACACATATACACATATACATATATACCATTTCCAATACAAAAACATTCATAAGTATAACCATTGATGGAAATATACATGGAACATATATACATATATATACATGTCACCTTTATTCCAATTGGTATTTTCATGCATATGGGTAATCCGTCCATGAGAATGCATAGGTACGTCTACCTACGTATACTCACATGTATGAGTCTACCATAGACATGTACACACACATATATATATACATTTTATGCATATATCTCATCGATACCATAATAAGCACATAAGAAAATACTACCACATGACATCAAGACTTACTCACAATCCTCAATCACAACATTCACATCCAAACCAAAGATTACTACCCTTTCTGAAAATTGCATTGACTCTCCAAGACCAACTAATGTGTGAGTGTGTGAATGCTTAGTTATGTTAGTGTAATTAAATTAATTATTACACTAGAATAAGTTAACTTAGGTCATATATCATTTATTCCTAGGTTGCATTTTGATAAATCATTTAATAATGGGGTAATTCCCCCTTCCATGTTTGTAGGGATAAGATTCCTTCTAGAAGATGAGTTGTCCTTCTAGAACTTATCTCCTCATTTAATGATCATCTAGATAGGGTTCACATGTTGTCACATATTGTTAGATTATAACACTTGGCAACATCTCATGCATATTAGGGTTTACTTCTTGCCTATATAATTAGGCATCTTGTTCATTTGTAATATATCCAATATCAATATATTATCAATAGAATCTTTAATCAGCATTCCATTGTTGCAACACTTTCTTTGTGGTTGATCATCTTTCCTGGCTCAAAGGTCCTCCATCAAAGTCTACAGCTTCAAGGACTGTGCATCCATAATCTCAAGTTAGGCTCGTTAAGGGTTACCAGATCAAGTTCTTCTTCAGAGTGATACTTCCCCTCTCTTCTAGAGGTTTTAACCTATTCTTGCACTCAACTTGGCATATCATAATAGTAGTTAGCGGAACACAAAATAATCATATACATTATACATTTTATAGTTAAAATCATTATAAAATATCAAATTGCATCAATCATCCTTTCATCATATTTCCATTCAATATTCATAAGACATATTCATATAAAGATTCATAAAACCCATTCATGTAAAGATTCATAAAACACATTCATTTATTTAAGCAATTTAACCAAAATAGGTAATAGTAAATAGGTAATATTACTTGGGGTGTAACAACCTGATTTTCCTAATATTGGAAACAAAATACTAAACTATGAAAACTTGAAATAACAAAGATGAATCTTTGAAAGTAGCACCATCCCTAGAAACAATGCCAAAAATGTAGAGGCTCACTAATGTTTGGTAAACTTGGTGTCATACACACAATTCAGAGGGGGTCCTAACTGAACAATTCACTAAACCCTTGAAAGTCCTTCATTTAATTATCAACTTGGGCTAATGTATGCTTGTGATGATTTTGGAATTTTCTATCTACATTAAAATACTCTATACTACCTATATCATCTTTGTATAGGTGTTTACACATGATGAAAAACATAAATTGAATAAAAGTGAAAATAAATAATGTTGGAATATTAGTACGAGTGCCTACAACTAAATAATATGACTAGTTCACTGTCAAGAAATGAATTCTATAACTAGTACTGCTAACTTGATTAAATTGACTTACTTTGAAGGAAAATGTATGGAAACAACTAAATCATGAATACAGGACAAGATCTTATTCATGATTTCATTCACATTTACAACATGAAGAATCAGTTTAAGACAAATACAACCATGAAAGTAACTACTATAACAACAAAAATAAATGTGCAAAAGGTAAAGAGGGGAACAATTACCTTGAGTGGCCCTTGCTCAAGTGACTATCTCTAGAGGATAAACTCAAATATAGCTCCTCAAATTAACTCAACATAACAGTAACTAAGAAGATCTTCATTACATAACTCAAGATATCAAAATCCAATAAGATTCTTCTAGAATATCTTATTCACAATAACATGATTGGGAAATAAAACATAGTCTGTGCAAGAACAAAAACTAACTAAACATATCTATCTATTATATTTGCTA